>JANVCC010000019.1:2637760-2803494 GCA_025345505.1 Todiramphus chloris collaris | reverse complement strand
AGCCAATGGGCGCCCGCGCCGCGGCGGCGGGCGGCGCTGGTAGGCGCAGGGCGCAGCCAATGGGAGCCGGCGCCGCGCCACGGCCCGCGCCGCTTACTACGAGTGACTATGGCTGCCCGCGGCTGGGCGCGCGGGGCGGCTCCGCGCCCCTGGAGCTGGCGGCGCCTCGCGGCCGCGGCGGAAAGAAAGGGGGGCGCGGCCGCCCCGCGGCGGGCTCGGGCCGGGGCGGGCGTCGGCGCGGTTGTCGCGTCCCGTCCCGTCGACGGAGGTGGCCGCCCCGAGAGGAGCCGCGCCCGCAGCTCCTCCGTGAGGAGGCAGGGCCGGCGGCAGCTTCGCCGTCGTGTCCCGGCGGGTGGCCGCCCGGCGGCCGTTAGGGCCCGCGGCAGCGCGGAAGGCGCTCGTCGCCCCTGCGCCCCTCGGTGGCTGCTCAACCCCCGCTGCCCATCGCGTGGGCGGCCGCGCCTCGGCCACAAACCCACGCGGGAGCCTTCCGTGGGCGGTGGTAGTCAGAAACCAAGCCAACCCAACCACCCCGCAAAAGACACTTCATGGTAAATATCGAGGCTGCGGACGGAGCAACGTGCTCCGCACCCACCGTGCGCTGAGGGGGGAAGCCGGCGGCAGCGGGGGTCTCCCGGCCTCGGAGGGGAAGGCGGGGGGGGGCCCTGCCCGCCCGTTACTGGGGGAGAGGGGGTGGATGGGCACGGCGGAGGCTTTCGGTGTCTCACCCCGGATGGTGGGAAGAAGCACATGGTTGAGTTTTAATTCTAAATGGCAGACTGTCGTAAAAGCCCTTGCTAATTACAGATTCGCTCTGCTTCCTTGCATAGAATATTTATGTAAGTATTTTAACTTCTTCTTGGTTTGTGTGGGTGATAAACATAAACATTTGAAATACAGAAAATATTAAAAATGTTATAATACCTTTTCTTACAGAGGTGCCTTGGAAAATACATTCACTGTGAGAATGCTCCATGTGCTCATGCATTTGATTTGTGACTGCCAAAATAAATTACATCTCAAATTGCAAAACTATATTTTCAATAACGTTAAGATTTGGGAGTCCCCAGTTGATGTGAACTGTGTTCATCTGCACAGGGAAGCGGAGATTTGTCAGGCAGCATGAGCAAGTTTTTTGTTGTTGATTCGCCTTTTTTGGCATGCAACGTTTGGATTTACTTTTGAAACCACTAACCAACCCACACTTCTTGACAAACAAAGCTATGCATTATTTAGCTTTACAGAAAATATTTCAGCTTATTAGCAAGATGTTTCCAGAGTATCAAAAAAAAAAAAAAGTGTGAAAATTGCTAATAAGAAAGAAGTTTTTTTTTTTCCCAATCATCTGATTACAAAGCGGTTTATGATGTTATTGGACAACTGATGCATATTGTTATCGTGAAGTCTTAATTTTAATTTCTTTATAAGAAAAATAATAAAAAATCCAATAAAACAGATTATCAAACTACAATATTAAATAAAATACATGCACCCTGTTTACCAGTTTGAAGAGTCAATAGCAGATAACACTATAGATCAACCATGTAGAAATGAGGACACACAGGCTGCCTTATAGAGTCATTACAAATCAAATTTATAAAGAAATGTAATTAATTTGCAAGAACAGTGAATAATTCCTTTCAGAAGTTTAACTAAGCATTCAGCAGTTTGGAGGGGGCTGTTTTTCACTTGGACAGGCAATTGTTTATTTTAGCCAGACTACACAGGACGGGGTTATGAAATACAAATTAATTTAGGAAAAATTACACAGCCAGCATCAAAAAAAGTCATAACAGGTTAACACTGTGGAAAATAAAATATTTTCCCCTATCCCAAGACAATTTTTTGCTAGTTTTCTACAAAATGGAAGTTGTGATTAAATCCTGGTGCGTGGAACACAAACCATCACTTTCCTCAATCACAAACTAACAAATAAAAGTTCATAAAAATGATACTGAGATCAAGCAAAGGGCTGAAATTAACAACTGTGAGCTTCTCGGTAAGCCAGGCACTTGGCTGCACACAACAAAAGGGCCGTATTTACAACTTACTGCATCATTTACCCAGCCCCTGAGAATTTCACAATGGTCTGGGGCTCCAGCCCTCATGGTAAGACATGTCTCCTTGCATCATAACCACCAGAAGCGAAAGGCTCAGCGACTTGCTCTCGCCCCCGCGCCCCCTCCACATCAGGCGCGGGTGACAAAGCCTGCCCCTTAGCACGGCTTCCGAGGAGATTTAAATCACCCCTCTCTTAATTGTGTATACTTGCTGGAAGTTAGGCACAAAACTATCAAGCGTTCCTGTTTACTATGGCTTTCCAGATATACTACAGGACATGTGGAAATCCATTCACTGCTCACTAATAAAAATATTTAACCATTTTCCATGGATATACCTATTAAAATGTACCGCAAGGAACCTACCACAGAATAAATGAAACCTTCGGCTAAAGTGCGTTGAATTATTAAACAAAACCTACTAGATCGCTATATTAAACACAGTGCTGGCTTTCATTTCCGTATCCTTTCTTCATCTTCAGGCAACATTTTGTTTGCACTGGAAAGGCTCCACACCCCCAAACCCCTCCCCCACAAGCCCACCATTGTATCTGTACGAATGTGGAGAATTATGAATGGTTCCTTAAACCGGGCCGGGGGCGGGGGGGAGAAGGGGGGTCGCCAAATCCCTTTGTGTGCCGTTACCAGCCGAGGGCAACGGTGCCTTCGCGTTTCCCCCCGCGCCGTCCACCATTGCCCAGATGGAAAGGCAGCGTGGTCACCCCGCCCCTCCCCGGCCGGGCAGCACCAGAGCGCGGCTCTCTCGCCCCAGGACTCTCCCCTTCTTCATCATCCCCCAACTCTCCTCCACCCCTTTGTCTTTCCACCCCCCCCCCCCCCCCCCCTTTTTCCTTCTTTTCGCAAAGCTCAGCGCAAGGGGCATTGCGAGTAAAGCAGAAAGATTGCCATATGGAGCTCCTCCGGGGCTGGAGAGACCCCCGCCCCGCGCAGTCCCCCAGCACGCAGCCGCGGCGGCGATCCGCGGGAGCAGATCCCCGCTCTCCCCCGCCGCCTCCCCCCCTCATCCCCTTCTTCCTCTTCTTCTTCCCCCTCTTCCTCCTCCTCCTCCCCCCCCCCCCCCCCCCCCGACTCATACTGCCGGGGAGCGGGATCGCCCAGGCACGACCCCAATGAATAATCCCCACAGCCTGGCACGGCGGGGGAGGAGCGGAGCGGGGCGGAGGGGGCGGGCATTGCGGTGCCTTTTCCCCTCCCTCCCCAGGATCACACCCCGCTCGCACGGGGGGAGGTGCCGCTGCCCAGCCGTTTTTGGGCGGTGGGGGCGCGCGGGGCGGGCTCCCTCGGTGGAAGGGCAGAGGCGGCGCAGAGAGGCGCCCACCCAACTCCGGTTTCCCCTTCCCCCGCCCTCCGGCTCTCTCTAAACTTGTCCTGTCCAGCCTCTCCCTACCCCCCTCCCCGTCCTTCACCCCGGCCCTCCTCCTCCTCCTCGAGTGTGTGTGCGCCTCATCCACTCGCTAATTGAAGAGCTGGGATTCCTCACGTGAGAAGTTGATTTGTAGTTTGAACACGTGGCTCATTCAAAAAGCCGGAATATTCAAGTAATTTTTTTTTTCTCTCTCCCTCCCTCCTTCCCTCCCCCCCCCCCCCCTCTTCTCTCTCTCTCTCTCTCTCTCCTTCCTCCATCGCATTTTGTTTTATTTCCCCCTTCCTCCCCACCTCCTCTCGCAAGACGAGGGTTGCAGCCCGCGGTGCGCGCCTCCCCGAGCCGCCAGGAAGATGAACAAGCTCTACATCGGCAACCTCGGCGAGAACGTCAGCCCTCTCGACCTGGAAAGTCTCTTTAAGGACTCCAAGATCCCCTTCTCGGGCCAGTTCCTGGTGAAGACGGGGTACGCCTTCGTGGACTGCCCCGACGAGAGCTGGGCCATGAAGGCCATCGAGGCACTTTCAGGTGAGCGGCCCCTTTCACTCTCTCCGCAGCCCCGACGGCTCCCGCCCGCCGCTCGCGTTCCTCCGCGGCAGCGGAGCTGCGGCAGCGGCCGCGTCGCCGGTCTGGGGGGAAGGTTATGGGGGGGGGGGGTGGGGGGGTGGGTGTGTGTCTGCTATACCCTGCCCTCCTCGCCTCCAGGTGAGGTGCAAACTGGTTTCCTAGTACGGCCAGAGCCGCCCGGGCCTTGCCGCGGAGGCTTAGCGCGGGGATTACGCGGCGGCGGCCCTCCGGGAGGGGCCGGTCCGGCGTGGCGGGGGAGTGGGGCCGGAGAGGGGCGGGAGCCTGGGCCCACGGACCCGCGGCGCGGCGGCTCCCATGTTTTTCCACACCCCACGGCCAGCCCTGCCCGGCCGGGGGCCCTCGCTGCATTGAGGTGGGGGGCTGGCGGTCGCAGTGAGGAAGGGGTGGGCTGCGGGCTCGCAGCCCTGCGCGGGGCAGCGACTGCACACTCCCCCTGGGCATAGCTCGACCCCCCCGCAGTCCCTCTCAGGGGCCGCCTCCCCCTGGAGCGGGTTCGGGCTCCCCGCGGCTTGGCGCAGGCCGCAGGGCTGGGGGCGAGCCGCCGAATTGCCCCAGACTCGGGAGGGGAGCCCTGCCCGTCCTCGCCCCTCGCCCCCCCACCTCCGCGCTGCCCTGCTATTTATTTCGGTTTCTCTTCGCTGCTCTCACGCACCCTTCACCGCCTCCAGCAGCGCGCCGGCTCCTGGCCCCGACATCCTGTTTTTGTGTGCTTAAAAAAAAAAAAAAAAAAAGAAGGAGAAAAAAAAAAAAAACCAATTAAAATTTTTTTTTTTTTTTTTTTTTTTTCCGCGTGAAGCGGCTTTGCGGAGGTCTGCTGGGAGAGGAGGCTCTCTCGGAAAAGATGGGCTCGGGCTGTGCTCGGCGTCTCGTTTCGGCTCCGTTCCCGCCCGCTTCCGCGCAGAAAACCGCCCGAAGTTGGAGGCCCGGCGGCGGCACGGGGGGCCGCGGAGCACCCGCTTTCCTTACCCGGGGCCGGGGCGAGCCCGGCTCCCGCACACGGCGTTTCACGGGTCGTCTTGAGTTCGGGGCTGGGGCGGAGGAAGGGGCCCCGCCGTGGGCAGCCTCGGCTCCCTAGCGGCAGCGGCTCGGCCCCGGGCCCCGGGCAGTGTCGCTTTCCTAGCCGGCGGGTCCACGCTCCGCCCGTGCTCGGGGTGCCGATGAATGGGCTAATGTGTTGCGCTCCCGTTTCCTGCTTTACGCCCCTACGAACCTACTCCGGGAGACAGGGACGCACAGCCGCGCTCAAATATTTTCTCCTTTCTGTTTATCTCTGCAGGTAAAGTGGAGCTGCATGGGAAACTCATAGAAGTTGAACATTCAGTCCCTAAAAGACAAAGGTAATTTATATTTGGTTATGTTTGGGTTTTTTGTAGTTTTTTTTTCCCCGTGTGTTTTACCCATCTTACCTTCAGCTACCCAGTGAGATGCAATTTAAAAAATGCTTAGGTTTGTGTTTCTCTTCCCTGTAGATAAATGGACTGCTTTCTTAAACCCACAGGCGTGCGCCCTGAGCTAGTGTCCTAGAGGTTTTCTAGAGTCACTTCATGTATTTCTACTGTAGTGTCTTGGCCGGGCACCAGTAGTGGTATTTATTTTTTAATTTATTTTTTAATTTAAAACACGTTTTCGTGGGAGAATCAAGTTATGATCTGATGGGAAATGATTGTAAAGATTTAAAAATTTAAAGTTCCACGAGGAGACTTAAAACCTGGGTGTTATCAGGAAATGAAATGTGGTGTTATGAATTGTATAATGGGCAAGCACATGAGCTTTACTCCATCAACAAAAAGCATCTTGTAAATATAGTGGTATACTTTTTTTTATATCCTGCCATGTTGGAGTCTGCAGCATTTCACAGGCATGTGGTAGAAATCTCATCTCTATTTCAGATGATTTTTTGACATTATTTTGAGCTGGTCTGTAGAAGCAGCAGGAGAACGACTTTTTCCCAGCAAGGACTGGATTTATGCATCCTTAATTTCTAAATGAATGTTTAATTTTTGTAAGGCATTAATTTTGTTGGGCCTCTTGTAAAGAAGTAGTATTTGCAATAAAGCAGGGTAGTACTTTTACACTGCCTATAGCAATTCAGCCTGCTTCCTTCATGAAGACTTAGGTTATAGAAAACCTGGCGTGCACTAGAGAGTAAAAGAAAAATAGATCAAACTTTCCACGTGCTTGTTCTTGTGCTCCATTATTCAATCTGGGAGGTATGTCTGTGTAACTTTGTTAAAAGGGGCTTCTACTATTTCGGGGTGGGGGGGCTTCTATTATTTTTGGAAGTACAATATTTTTAACAGAGTTGATTTGGAAAGGTGAATTAGCTGTCTTGATGAGTGTTGTATCTTGGTATTGTGAGAATTAGAAGTTTAATCACTATTTAGTGTTAAAGGAAAGCTTTGCTGAGAAAGTGGAGGATTTTTTTTCCCTCCTTCTAGTTAAAGGAGGGGGGAACCCTTCTCTGGACCAGTTCATAGCATGTTAATCTTTATGCTTATATTTATTGGATGCTTTTCATTGGAAATTAATATGCTATATGTGCTTTTTCTCATTTAATATGCAAGGTTTGATTTGCAGAACCCTGTATTTCAAATCTTTTCTATCTAAAAATACTGTTGTAGATAGAATATATTTTTAGATTTAAGAAGAAAATTCCATGGGGCATATAAGAATTGGTAATTTCCTATTAATCTGTAATAACTTTATTATAATGCTTATTAATCTTAAGCTTGCTCAAGTAATATTCTATTGATGCTGTTCCAAACAGATTAATTTCACTCGCATAAAGGTAAATTTAAAATTACTGGTACCCTCCAACTTTTTTTTTTTAATAATTGTTTAATGTGTTTAAAAGTATTTTGCTGTTCTTTCAGCTATCCGCTGAAATGGTGTAAAAGTCCGTTCTTCACGTTGGGTAGCATGTCTTCCTATTTGACTGTGAATTAGCAATTAACAGAAACATGAATCTGTAACTTGTTGGAAAGAATTCTGCACTGAACTTAAGCACTTCTCTAGGCATGTGTTGCCTACATGTAGGCCTCTTGAAAAAATGACAAATGTAATTGTATCAGCATACCCATATTGCTTCTCCCAAAGCCCTTATTTGTTAAAACACCGTTTCATCGTGCAGTTATCATGTTGGAATGTATTAGATACAGTTCAGATTTATACTGCTGTTTAACAGAAAATTAAATTGAATTTCTCATAACAGCACTTCCTTCCCCTTTGTTTCCGCTCGCCCTCTCCCAAAATCAAATATAGAAAGCCACTTAAAATTCATTTAGTGGCTTCCATAAGTAACAGTGACTCTCATTCATTTTATAGTTATCTAATAGTCCTTTTGGGGGTGAGGGTGTGTGTGGAAGGTGTGCGGTTAAAAGGTTGGAGATGTTTTTCCATGTGTCTATAAACATTGCTTACTGGGTGTATATTTAGAGTTGTGAGGCATGTGTAAAAACACAGTTTTTTAATGTTGAGTAGTTTGGTATAAACCAGCATCAACTGGTTATTAAGGGTGCTATCAAAGTAACTTTTTGGAAGTCTTAATATCTTTTTACAGAAGGGAAAGTGTAGCTGCAGCTGGGGCGGAGGGAGGGGGTGTGTGTGTTGCTCAGCAGGCCCACCCAGTGTGTTTGCTGGGGAGTGCTTTCCAGAGAGCCCTCCAGTGTCTGAGGTACGGTTAGAGAAGTGACGCCATTACAAAAAAAAAGTGAATGTCTCAAGTCTGTCTTTCAGCACGAGTGTCCAATTAATAGTTTGGGCGAATGATTACTTTATAAGAGCAGAAGTTGTTTGTTAGTGCACTGAAATGATTCAATATTGACCTCTGCTGCTGTGAGGCTGTTCTGTGCCGAGTCCTAGCTCCCCTCATTACAAGCTCCTGACATTTTTTATTTTTTAATTTTTAGCAGCGTGTGTGTTATCGCTTGCCAAGGTAGCTCGTGGGTATCTTTCTCCAGAAGTAGCTGAGGTGCATCGGAGGAAAGGGTAAGGGTTTGGTAATCCATATCCTTGTCACATAAAGGAAGGTCAAAAGGTGGTGTCAGCTAGGGTTGCCATAAAGTTGAGCCTAATCTAGAAGACAGTGGAGTGTGCCTGCCTTGTTATTCAGGGTGAAATTCTTGCACCCGGTAGTCACTGCATTCCAGCCCTTGCTGGATCTTCAGATTTGAAGTGGGCACACCCAAGTTTGCAAAATTACCTTTCTACCTGATGTGGAAGGAAGAAGAGAGCCTTCTGTGTGGCTTTTTCCTTCCCCTCCCCTTTGGAAAGATCTAAAAACAGACAAGGGGATACATTGCAGTTGGAAGAAGGGGCCTGGTCAAGGTTTCCTTGTTGGAAGGATGGAACATTATTTTATGGGAGGTGCAAAGTGTTTAATAAGGCCGGAGTAGCTTTCTCACTTACTATTGAAATCTCAAGAGAAGGCCCAAGGAATGCAGCACTTCTGCTTTCAGACCCCTCGGTGTGGAGGAAGGCTATTGCAGTATTTAAAGGTTTAGGTCACTTGATGCAAAAGTTGGAGAAGGCATTGTAATAATTCTGACTGCTGGTTGTGCTCTGTGAGGGAAGGCAGGGCGCCGTTAGTCACAGCTGCTTAGATGGCTGTTCTTCTAGCAAAGCTGCAGCACGGGAGGAGGATGGCGGTAGCCCATAGTGTACGTGCGCCCCTGCCCATGAAACTTGTGGCGCGAGGCTTTGGGTACTACCTCGCCACAATCCAAGAGCAGCTGGTATCTCGCAAGGCCATGTACGCTGCAATCTGATTATTCAAATGGCCCTAATGTCACTTGTGTGTGATGAGGGGGGAGGGCGGGCCAGTGCTAACTCTGGGCACCTGGGGCTCTGCCTGGCGCAGCTTCCTGGCTCCCGTGACCAGGTGGACTTCCCACCCAGACCTGCTTCACCATGCCTTCTCCTAGGGCCTTCGGGTGCTTAAAATGCTCGCAGCACCTCAGTTGTGGTCATGGTGAGATGTTTTTCCAATTAGAAGGTTAATTTTCTTTTTTTCCCCACCTCCAGGGCTTTGTTGAGAAAATAAATTCAGTATGTCTCTTCTGAGGGGTTTGATTTGGGAAAGGAGCAGAAGAGGGTAGCAAAGGTGTACCTTGTAGATCTCTTAATGAACTCTGCTGTTGGGAGTACAGTGAGCTGCCAGCTGTGCCTCGCCTCTAATGCTGAGGTATCTGAAGGCTGATTTGAGGAAAATGCACCCCGAATCCCTCATGCAACCATCTCTGTTCCAGAGGTGAGCCTTCTGCTGCTGAATGGGCATTGGATTATGTTGCTAATTTTCGGTGTAATGAGGTGGTGGGAAATGGCTTCGTGAGGCTGAAGTGTGTATAGTGGCTACAATGATCACAGTTACTAAAAAAAAGTTTAATGACTGATTTTTAGTTTTGCTTCTGTAAATACCAAGCAGAGATAAACATGCTGAATGGAAGAAGACATGATAGAAAAGATGTCATTTGTTAGGCATATTTACTCTCTTTTCCACAGAAAGAGGTGGAGGACTACACCTGTATCCAAACTAGAATGTTTTGGGGAGTGAAGGGCTAAAACTTTGCATAGCTGCTTTGGGTTTTTATTCTTTGTTTTCACATTTAATTTCCTGTGTTCACATCTGGAAAAAAATATTTTTTTAATCTTTGAAAGCTTACAATTAGAGTGGAAACAAACCTGGAGAGTGATGGCGATGCCTACATAGACAACAAGTCATTATGGCAAGAACAGATAAGTTCTTCACTGTATTAACTGTTATGTTATTGGAGGTTTAACTTCTAAATCTGATATTGTTTGATCATTAATTAAAAAAAGGAAAAAAATCCCTTCTTGTTGCAGTTTAAAAAAATAAGCTGGAGTTTGTGAAATACAGCTTTAAATGAAAAAAAAAGGTTCATCCTTTTTTCCCCATCCTTCAGCATGTTCTGATCTCTTTTTGCTCCCTTCCCTTTAAATAAGGTATCCTACATACTTGTAGCGGACCTTAGATAGGTACAAAAAATTTTGAAGGGGTGGAATAAAAAAAACCCCACATTTGAAATGTAATTCAAGAGTAGTAAAATATAATCAGGAAATGTTTAAAATTTTATTTCTCCTCCTCCCCCCCCCTGCCCCAAGCATGGGGTAATAACATTTTCCACATTTTTGAGACCTTGGAGGTATTTTTGTAAAAATGGGACTGTGTTCATTTCAGTTGCTCTTTTAAGTGCAGAGCATAAGACACACTACAGTGCTGGAGTCCTTTCATGACTTCTGGCTAGCAAGTGGACTTCAAATGCTTAGTTTTGACCTGAAAAATTCTTAAATGGCCCAGGATTTTGCCTACCTAACAGAAAATGTGAAGCTTCTCATAATGGCCAGGAGAGAAGGACCCAGGTGGAATTAAAATACACCTAATACTTAACCACTGACAGGACTAGCCCTTCAGGGAAGCTCACAAAAACAATTCTTCACTTCTTAGACCTGCTCCTCTCCTTAAAAGCTAAGGTGACATTAGGATATTAGCCTCCTGGGATTTTGGTAACAGATAGCGTAGTGCCATGGAGCACAGTTAAAGACACTTCCTGGTGATTTCATCCTTGCACAAGCCCAGGGAGATGGGTGCAGGGCAATGTTGATGTAGGATTTTTTTTTTTCCTTGTCACTTAACAGTCAAATTTATTCTTGGAATTTGCTTACTCAGAATCAGTAAACAGATGGAGAATGGGTGCAAAAACTAAACACTGTAATTTCTAAGTAAGGAGGGTAACTTCTCGTATTTTATGGAGGGAAAGGGATAGGTGGAAAAGTTTGCATGGGGCTAATGCACTTGGCAATATTGAGATGCTTTAGGTAGTTCCATAGAGTATGTAGAGTGCTTAAATACAATCCTCTTTTAATGTGTTCTCTCATTTTGTTTTCATGTGCACAATGTTTGTCTGGATGTCAGTCCGTTCTTAAATGATGCAGAGTATAGAATTATATGTTGAGTTGGATGCTAATTACTGTTGAAAGCTAAGATAAAACTGTAACTTTGTCATACTTCTAGAAGAAATAAGGTAATACCAGAAATACTTGTGCAGTACTTTAGTTTTAATCTGAGGCTTCCGTGTATTTTTCTTTTAGTTTTGGGCATACCAAGTGTACGCACTTGTATACCTTGCAGTCCTACATCTTCGCTGTGTGAGTCTTATATTAGTTGTGCAGATAGAGAAATGGTTGCTGCACATGCCACCGAAAAATCTCCCCATGTGTCTGGGTTTGGGGTGTACTGGGGAGATCAGTTAAGCCCAGTGCTTACTGGTGCTATCCGGCCTCTCTGGGCTAGTTTATCCATGTGGGTACTTGAGGGGCAGTTGTTCCTTCTTATCACCTGTAATAAGTAATTCAGTTTTGAAGAGTTCCTGTATGGGAGCAAGAGCTCCTGTGTGTTTAAGCTAATCATAAAAAAAATTTTAAAAATTATTGTAACATCTCCCGGTTTTGCTTCTTTCCAGAACTTGAGTGTGTGTGTGTTGAAAGATGCATAGGTTTAACCAAGAAGAAAATACTGATGTTTGTAGTTGGATTCTAAGCAAATAAAGTGTGTTAGTAGGGTCAATATTCAGGTAAATGTCAAAATACCGTACATGTAACGGTAATAAAAGACCAAAAAAAGTGGTGTTTTCCAATTTTTTTTAGCAAGTGTATTGAATTTTCAAAATGGAAAATTAAATTATATTAATTGCTATTTTGCTAAAGTTTGTTATCATGGCAGCTGGCACAAGAGAAACCTGTAGTGTAAAAGCTGTCTCCTGTGCAACATAGTCTTAGCAGCACCGTGCCTCCCTTATTACCCACATCTTCATGGTGCAGTAGAATCAGCATCAACCCAAACTGTACTTCTGCAAATCTGAAAAACTGCCTCTATCAGGTAAAATGGGGCATTCTGTATTTTTATTCAAGTTAAAAATTGGGTAACAGCACAAAAAACAATGAGGCAAAGAGGGCTCTGACTCTTCTTGGGTATGGGACTACATATTGAAATGAAACTATCTTGAAATGAAAGGTCTTCAGCTGGCAAGGGCCTGACTCCATTTTAATTTTTTTGGCATCTTGATCATTCTGTAGCTATAGTCGGATTGGTGAGAAATAATGCAGAGAAGCATTTCGCAGAGAATGTGCGTGTATATGTGTCTCTGTCTGTAGATATATATACACACACGTGTTTTAAAAGATTATATTACCATAAAATAATTTTCAGTTTAAGAAGAGACCAGCTAAAAATATCTGGAGAAATTTATAAAAATAGTAAGGTTGGTTTTTTTTTTGCCAGTGCTGGTACACTTGAACACAACTGGAGCTGAATGTTCACTTCTGAAATATTAACTTTCATGCTTAGCTGAACTTTAGGAACTCTATTTAAAAATATGTAGTCTACACCATGTGTCTAATACATTTTCCCTCTTTGTGAAAATAGCACTGCTTTATTGTTTTGGTAAATTGATTTTATTTTAAAATGTTAAATGTCCAGGTCCTGTAGGTTTTCTCAAAAAAGAAGCTCATTTCACCTTAATGAAGACTTAACTGTTGTATCACAGAAATAAAAATTCCAGATATAGGGAACTCTAGTCTGTGTGAACAACAATTTGTATTGGGGAAAAAATAAATAATCCAGAGTTATTTTAGTGGGTTCACAATTAATTATTTTCTTGAAACTTCATGTTAAATAGCAGTTAGGGATGAAATAAAAATCTAGTGTTTGGATTTGGAGTTATCTGTGAAACACGGAGTGTGCACGGAATGAGCAGGGCAGGAGGGCTAGCTGTGCGCAGGAGGGGAGTGTGGCCTGTGGGGAACAACCCTCAAGTGAGTTGTACTATGAGGTTGCTCCACGTGGCTTTCCTGCTCCTGCATTCTCTCTGCCCTTTCTCCTCTGCCCTCGGAGGAAGTCCTCAGCGTGCTGCGGGGAGGCTCTTGGGAAACCGGGTTTGCAGAACTGCTCTGGCTTTGACAGGGAGAACACATATATCATCTAGCAAAGGCGAAAGGTAGAAGTTGTGTGCTTTGTTCCATTTTTGTAAAAAAAAAAAGCCCCAACAATCAACAAAAAAAATGAAAGCCAGTAGTTTTTAAACAGTTACAGAACAACAGGTCATCCAGAAATTTATTTTTTGGTGATCAAGTGGATTATTTGGTTTATACACGTAGGGGAGATTCTCTGTGTGATGGCAGCTTCCTGGTTATCATGGAAGAATAGTTGAATTTTTCCTCCTACGTCTAGAGTAAAAATTTCAGAACAATGTCTCTTTAGCACTGTGCTTCAAAAACATAATCTGTAGGATGTTGGAGGAATTTAGGTAGTAGTTTAATCCAAGATAACAGACAATGCTTAGAATGTGAACCGCGTCTGGTCTTTTTCCTAGTGTGAAGTAAAATTCTGATGAGCGTGCTTTATATTTTTTCTAGTGAGTATTTTGTTGCAACCTTAAACAGGTTACAGGAAAAAAAAATCTATTTGTCTGTCTTTGAATATTGTTACTAACTTTGAAACGTTTTTTCAGATAAGTTTGCTGTTTGTATACCAGCTTAAACAGGTTCCCCTCACCATAAAGGTACTGGTCTGTTACAGATGTGTACTGCTGCGCTGTAAAGAACAGATGGGCTTTTCCTTCTGCTGGAATTGGATCGCTGAATGAACCACATCTTTCTTTGTGGAAAACCAGCACTCTGGGGTGCAGAGGGAGCTATTCGCTGGGGTCAAGTGAGAGGGGTTCAATGCTAAGTGTCGTTTTAGTGGTATTGATCACAGTGGATGCTGGTGCTAATCAGCAAGAGTTGTTATATGGTGAGCTTTGCATTAACAGAAGTTCAGTTACTTAAGCAAGTTCTAGTTGGCGGTGGGCAGCAGCCCAGCTCGGTGTCAGAGAGGTAAACTTTCTGTTGCCAACCAGAAGGTACTCCTCTTGACTTGAACAGAAGTGCTGAAATATCTCAATGCTTGCTTCTTACCTGTGTGAACTTTGTTTTAAGCAATGTGCAACTTTCAAGGAAGATAGGCATTTAAAACTGTCTAAAAATTCAAATTCTCTCCCAAATACATAGTAAGAGGTGGGAGACACATAGTTGAACATGTGGTCTGTAGATTTACTAGCATTTAATGAAGGAATTGGAGGATCCTAGAGTACAGCACAGGTAATTAAGTTGTTTCTTCTAATAACCTGTTGCAAAATATGTGGACGGCTCTTAATGTCAGTACAGAGATTTAGTTTAATGCTGGTGCTCAGCAGCAGTGTTATAAAGTTGTTCTTGTACTAGTAAAGCTGGTTCATTTGAAGGTGTACCAAAATGCTTATTCTATTAAATTCTTTTTCTTAAAAGCACCCCCCTAAAAAAAGGTCACCAACAACAAAACGAAACCAAACAATAGCCACACACCCCACGTTTAAGTTACGATGGTCAAAAATTAGGTGACCATTTATTTATGAAATACTATGCTTGCTTCTCAGTCTGAGTTCTCATAGCAAATGGTGAGGTCCTGTTGTATTTGGTAACTTGTTTCAGTTTGCTGCTTATTTAGCTTGCATTAACAATGCATTTGCTTAGAGTGAGTTGAGAGGAAATTTATATAAATAATGATTTCTACACTGACTGCTCTCTTAAACACAAAGTGACTGTTGCCAAGTAAATATACCCCCAATCCTGCCTTTAACATAGAACTGTAAGGTTACCTGAAGTACACACCCATTGTACAGCTGGGCTTGATGAGAGTTGTTAATTAAATGATGAGCAAAAGTTTCTTCTCTGGTATGTAGCATGTACTTAACCCATATAAAGTTGAAGATAACCATCAGTCCTTGAAAGTAAGCTTGGGACAAGGCTTAGAAGATATATATTTGTAAACCTCTTCAAGCTTTTTCATTGAGTTAAACACTAAAGTAAAGCAATATTTGAGTGGCTACAGAATCGCATTCCCTTGCTGTGGTTGGCTTTTGCCTGCCTCTGTGGCAAATAATAAGCTTACGTATATGGCTCTTCTTCCTGTCCCTTTCGCTCACATCACCTGATCCACGCAGTTTGCTTACTATGACTGTTACTGGTTTTGCATACGTTGGATTAAGCTCAGCATCTTAAGCTGAAAATGCCACTTGTGAATGCATTCACAACAGCAGAGATCCAGCATCTCGTGCGTGGTTACGTCAGTCTCCTGTTGTATAGCAGTGCTGTGTTTTGTGCTGCAGTGCTTCAAAATGGCTTTTCAAAGGAAAGTTCAAGCTGTCTGAAGTTTTTAGCTGTAGAGTGCTGGTGGAAATCTCATGTGCTTCTGTGTTCCAGAAAGTCTCTCTCTGACTTGTGTCACTGGGTGTATCATTTTGGGTGGTAGTACTGTTTCCCTTTTTTCTCCCCCTTTTTAAAAAAAAAAACAAAACAAGGCAAGGCCTGGAAAAGTCTGTCCAAAACTTAGTCATGCTTCACCACAATGAAGCCCTGCAAGTTCCTGAGAAAGAAATGGCATTTGAGTGGTGGTAGTTTTCTGGAGGTAGTTGTGGTGTGTGTTCTACCTAATGAGACTCAGTCTAGATGAGGAGAGCTTTGCCTGGTTTGAGGGGGCCTGAGCAGGTGCCCTGACCTGTTGCTTTTCACTGTAACATCCATCTCTGAACTTCCCTTGCACTCTGGATAACGTGCACGTGGTTACAAACTATTAAAGCATGTCTTTGAGGTTTGGGTGAGGAAAGAGAGGGAGCGCTTGCTTTGTTTTGAGGCTTTTGGTAGCTTCGGTTCTGTTTGTTACTGGTAGTCGTGTCTTACTGTGTTGCCCAGTACTAGGCACAAAGCTGGTGACAGCATGGTTTGAAATGAACTCAATTTTTGTGGGGTGATGGGTGAAGAAGACATACAAGTAGGGGTGTTAGCAGAAAATAATCAGTAATTGCTAAAGAGGGATGATTTCTGTGGTTGAATATTTATCTTAAAATCAGTCTTCCTTACGCTTTTTTTAATTTGGAAATTTTAGCTTTCTCCTGCTCTTTATTCCTTTAAAATGTTCTTCTTAAATCCTCAGTTGTTAGGCATATCTATATGCAGCTGGAACAGTTGAATTTCAAAGGTGTATTTAAGATATGCTAGGCTATACTTTCAGGTAAAAGCAGCTTGATCTGTTAGTGGGGGCAGGTACCACCTCATTTGGGTATCTCTGTAACAAGTCAGTACCATATGACTGTAAAAAAAAAAATTACTGGTGCGATAATATGTTTGCACATCTGTATACAAACTAAATCTGAAATAATCAACTATTAAATAATTTATTAAACTTTGTCAAAATTATCAGTCATATGAACTTTGTTCCTAACGATTTAAATATCTAGCAAAATGCTATACATTTGAAAAGTACAAGTTACTAAATGCAAATAACCTTGATGTTAATGATAATTAAAATGTAAATTCTAATTAAGAATTAACTGGGTTAGCTCTAGCACAATACAGGCCTTTTCACTAGTTTTCAACTGATTGAAATGTACAGTTTTTCTCAGTCTAATACAAAGTGAACTAAAATGGTGTAAACACTAAATGCCACCCTATGTAAAGAGTGGTTTTCAGTGCAGAAATGTAAACTCCCTTTTTTAATTTTCTGATCGTAAGTGTATTTAAATCTGCAGTGACCGTGGAAAAAGTCAGTGCTTGCTGTCATCCTCATAACATACACTATATTCTGTTTTCTGTGAAAAAGGAAATGAAAAATAATGGAGTTATTTAAAAGGTGATAGTGGCAATCCTGTAGTTGCTTTATATGCCACTTCTTAAAGTCATGGCAGGTTTTTTTATAGTATTAGGAAAGCAGGGGGAAATTGTTAAATATTGCTTGTAAAGGTTACTAAAGAAAATACACTTACACCTCTTATATAAAAGTGATTTTTCAACATAACTTGTCTTTAGAAGAAATTGTAAAATTGAAATGTTGCATCATTAAAAATTTGTGAACAATTGAATTTTAGCTGTTGACTTTTCCAGTTGAACAGGATGAAATGATACCCTAAGGCTTTCATCAGGGCCTGGTATGAAAGCTCATGGATTGCTTTCAGATGTTATGCTATGTAAGCCTGTGTGCACTAATCAAAGCTGCTATGACAAAAGCACAGAAGATTGTTTTGGTAATTCTTAAAAATGAAGTTTAATGAGATATAATTATTTCGATTAAGTAAATATTAAAACTTGTGAAAGACTCTGTACACACAAGCTGTGATGCTTTAACTATGCCAATAGAAAATTCTTACTGTGAATGGGGATTTACTAGTGTAGATGTATTTACCTTGACCAAAATTATTGACCCTTAAAGGAGAAAACAGGATCTCTAAACACTAGAAAGCTTTGCATGGTTATTACTTTATAAACTTAACTTTAAAACATTTTAACCAGTTATTTTTTCCAGTAACCTGTCTTTAGATCAAAACTTAATGTAGACAATATTACGTATGTGTGCCAAGTGTGTATATTTATCTCTACATCCTAACTGAAAGTTGATGCATGCTATGCTTTGAGGGTATAATTTTTTTTGAGACAAGGGAATGCAGTAGTTCTAATTAACATGCAACTTTCTGCTGCAAGTACAGCTATGTGATAATTTTATTTGGAGTACACTTTTTATTTGATGTACCCAATTACACAAATTTTGTGTAATTGAATAGGATTTAATTTTTTGTGGAAAAAACTTCAGAGAAAATTACTTGAAAGAAATTAGTGTCTGAAAACCATAAGCCTAATTTGTTTCTCTTTGCAAGTAACGTAACTATAGAAAAAGCAAAGGCTTACTTTTGGTGCATCTGGTGACATTAAGAATGAAAATGACCCAGCCCAACAGCAGAGTGGTCACTTTCTATGACTTTTGGTTTTTGACAAGGCGAGAGAAAGGAAAACTGGTAGTGATAGCATAAACCCCACATGCACTAGCACTCCTCTGGTAGAGGTCTGTTGGCTCTTCTGCTTTAGGTCAGTTAATCAGTTTAAGGCTGTGTGGAATTGCCATTAGTAAGGGCCAGCACTTGAGTGCTATTTCCACTTGTTGGTATTCAAGTAGTTCGACAGAGTGTACTAGTAAACTAATTACTAGAGAATTAAATGAGAATTGTTATCTGCAGCATCTTGGTGTGCATCAGTTCGTACTTAAAAAAAAACCTAAACAACAAAACAGATGCTTTTAAACTTGTGTGAATAAGGTTTATTGTATTGAATCCTTTGAGATGGAAGAACTTATTTTTGCTTTAAAATAAGTAATAGGAAATGTATGGTAAATTTGACATTTCTTCCATTGTAAAAGTGGTGAAGTGTTCTACATAAGCTATTCCTGCCCGTGTGATGTAAAAGTGTTTTAAAAAGCTATTTGTCTTACTAGTGCTTTTTAAACATTTCTTGGTTTGTCTTGAGTTTGAAGGGTGGAAAGTAGTAGTGAGGAAATAAGGTGTTGGGTTTTTTTGAAATTAAAAACAACCAACCAACCCAGTGGACGCATGAGTGGGTGGGCTAACTGCAGGTCTTTTTTAGGCTCCTCTGGAACATCATAGTGTATCTTTTAAATGTTCAATTATCATGTCAGTATAAGGTTGTCTTCTGACGAAGTAGAGCATTATACATAAAAAAATAAAAGTTTTGGCCGGGATGGATGCAGAATGAAAGCCATGTATTTGTGTGTACACAAACACATGCACGCACTATGTCCCTTGGGTGACTTTAAGTACTGGAGAGAGCCTGAAACATGTGGCTGCACATCTGAAAGTGTGGATTTACTCTGTGCTCTTCCTAGCTCTGCTTTTAGTTTATTTTGTTTATTTTAAGCACTAGGATTTTATTCATATTTTGAGAGATTATGTAGACAGTTGCCTTAAATGAAGTAGTTTGCCCTTGTTAATATCCTTTTATATCATGGAAGAGACTTAAAAATGCTAGTGAGCCTGACTGTTAGCTGATGTTTACATATACACTTAAAATCAGACTAAGCAAGACTTTTCATTTATTCTAGTTACAGCATATAAGCTTTTTCAAGTTAGGTGGTGCTTTCAGCAGCATGAGTGTTTCAGTGAATTTCCATTTTCAAGACCCCACAGGAATTTTCATTTACAGAGATAATTTTAGGAACTGGACATTAATCTGTGTCGCTTTTTATAAAGTAGCCTGGGAGAGGCAGCAAAAAGGCTTTTCTTTAAGAAGTCTGTGTGGGGTGAGCCAGCAGAGAAGTGTGCATTGGGTTGGGTCCCCAAACTACCCTAACAGAATCACAAAATCACAGAATGGTAGCGGTTGGAAGGGACATCGGGATCATCTAGTCCAATCCTCCTGCTAAAACAGGTTCACCTAGAGCAGATGGCACACACATACGTCCAGGTGAATTTTGAAGGTCTCCAGAGGTGAAGAATCCACAACCTCTCTGGGCAGCCTATTCCAGGGCTTTGTCACCCTCACAGTAAATAAGATTTTTCTGATGTTGAGGTGGAACTTCCTGTGTTCCAGTTTGTGACCATTGCCCTTTGTCCTATGACTGGGCACCACTGAAAAGAGACTGGTCCCAGCCTCTTGACACCCATCCTTTAGATGTTTATAAGCATTGATAAGATCCCTTCTTAGTCTTCTCTTTTTCAAGCTAAACAGCCCCAGGTCTCTCAGCCTTTCCTTGTAAGAGAGATGTTCCAGTCCCTTAATCACCTTTGTAGACATCCATTGGACTTTTTCCAGTTGTTCCTTGTCTCTCTTGAACTGGGGAGCCCAGAACTGGACACAGCACTCCAGTTGTGGTCTAACTTGTGCAGAGTATAGAGGTGGAGGAGAACCTCCCTTGACCTGTTAGCCACAGTCGTCTTATTACACCCTTTTTAATGTCCAATGGTTCACTCAGTTTAAGCTCTCAGGTACCTTGCTTTCAACCCGAAAGGTTTAAATCAGATATCTAATAGCAAAAAAAGTAGCACGTATAGGCTCAGAGACTAGGGAACCTCTGTAAGAGAGCTCTTGCAATTTTATGCTGTAAATCTATAGGCGGAGCAACACTTACTATTTTATGTCAAGCCTTATTTTGCTTCTCCTCCACTCTCCAAACCATAACTAAGTATCAGTTGTTAATCTGGAGCATATAGTGAACTTAAACCGAGTATTACTGGCCTTGGTTTCACCTGAGCCTGACCTGAAAGAGACTGAAGTGGGCTAGACTCCCTGTTTATAGCTGTGGCTTAAGGAATATGGAAAGCGTTTCCGATGTTCTCTGCAAACACAGGCTCATGGATAAGCAAGTTGGTCTCAGCAGCATGGTGGCTACTGAATTTGCCTGTGAATGCTGCTGAATTCATTCAGATATTTCGATCTGAGAAGGATGAACCACTGAGCTACATGACATCTAGTCTGGTGCCATATCTTCTGTAGCAAAAAGTTGCCTGACTTTTACATCCTCCATGATATCTGCGACATTCATTTCCATTGGGTTTCTGACTGAAGTGTGAACTTCTGTGATGGTAGTAGGGGACACTTGCAAACTAGAATCACTGTGAGGGTATAACCAGCAGTTGCTTTGTGGAACAAAGTATCATGTTGGCTTTTTTAGCTATTCAAGTCTTGGTACCCTTTTGTTGTTTTTCTTCAGAAATGACAGTGAAGCATCCCACACCGTGTCTTTCTCCTCCTTGAGCTGTTTAAAGGGAGCTGAATTCATTGAAAACTGAAAATATTATTCTTTTTCATTTCCCTATCTATATCTCCCAGCCCCTAACCTGACCATGTATTTCAGGGACATCATATCCAAGCTTCAGTCTAGAGCTGCTTCTTACAGCTGATGTAAAACTTCACAGTTAGTCCATAATGGAAATACTGACTGCTTTAACTTGCAGACCCTGTGGGCACTAAGAAAACAGGTGAAGGGAGAGAAGAAGCGTTTGACTGTTTTGGTGGCTGAAGGAAAGGAGGGGTGAGAAGAAGAAAGATAAAAGATGAGCATTGTGCCCTGTCATTAGGGGTTTACTAGATCATACAGGATAGGATTTTAAATAATTTTTTTTCTTACATTTAAAGATGTTGTTTTGAGTCTTTCATATACCTCCTGAATGTTTTCACTGTTACCTGCATCCTTGTTAATTGCGAGTTAGTGGTGGGGTGGGAGAATAAATGGCAAGTGATCATTGCTCTAAAATGTTTGGTCAACAAAATCATTTCAATAGTACAATTGTTTAAGGAATACTGACCCCTGCTCTGAAGAGGAGGGAAAGAGAAACTGTGACACTTATAAAAATACACAAACACCCCCCCACCCCCAACAAACAGGGGAGATGGGGAACACAACCAAAGCAAAAAAACCGACCTGCACAAAAACTCTGGTGTCAGTTTCTACGAAGAGTTTCAGTGCCGGAGAAAAGGCCTGAAATGTCAGACACCACAAAGGTAGATGAAAACCCATTTTCCTAAAGGATACCGGAATGTCCCATTAAATTTAAAGCACTGCTTAATTCTTTAATTAAAAAAAAAAGAAAAAAAATCTTAACAGGCTTCTCTCATTAGCAGCACCTGGAAAATGAAAGGGTTTTTTAATGAGAAATTCAACATTAATATAGTAATGGCAGAATCTTTAGAATTTTCGTTTGAAAATGTCTTTATGGATCACTCAAGGGAATTTACAAATAATGAATATAAGCTTTTAGTCTGATTAGCAATGTGAAGAACTGTCAAACTGAAATCCTGAAGCAAATGCTAATAGGTGAAAACTTAACTATCCAGCTAATCTACAGAAGAGTAAGGACCACAGCTAAGCTTGCGTTTCTTGTTTTACTATTTTGTTACATGAATCTGGATGTGCCGGTATAAATCTTCTGGTTGTGCTTCTTGAGCTGTTATATCCTCTCTGCATATGTCCAGCCTCTTTCAAAGGATATGAGTTTATCCCTCAAGGAGAGCACAGCCCTGTGCTCAGGTGTTTGGCCGGCGACTTTAGGGAGCAGGCCTGCATGGTGTACTGGCCTCATGGACAGCCTTCTGATCGTTTATCCCGGTGGAAAGTAGTGTGCAGATCTGATAGTTTTGGAGGCACTGGCAGGAAATTTCATCATCAACGCAGAGGGGTCTGTCAGGTAACTCAAGAGACGAGTTTTTATCTTGAATAGTGAGATAATACACCTCCCCAGAGCAGCTCCTTTGGGGGGTTGTATGTGCAAGATGGAATGGGAAAAGTGTAGTTAGGATGTCTTGCATGAGCTTTGAGAAAAAATTCTTTGTCCAACTTTTATGGAGAATCCTTATTCTGAGCGGTAGTACAGAGTGCTTTTAAATCCAGGTCTGGGATTAAATAATGAGGCAACACAAAGAGAACTATTGCTGTAGTTTGCCTGTGGCTTAGCCAAGCTTTGTCTGGTTGAATTGCTGAATTGGGTCTGAAATCAGAGCAGTAACATTTCCTTTTCAAGTGTTGTGCTGTCCAGATTAAGGTGTAAAAAAAAGAAGTGGTGAAGTTTAACAAGTTGGTATTTGAAACTCTTTCCCTTTCTTTCTTGTGTAGGTAAGGCATCAAGATGAACTTTCTGGTTCACAAGCTAATGGCTTGATTTGATAAAAATACAGTAACTGTGTCATCATTGTACACTGTATGTACACTATAAAGTAATTATCATTGAATACAAATGATAAAAAATCCTGTCACTTTACAGAACCTGAGAGAGTTTTTAGCAGAAATTCAGTATACCTTTTTAAGTAAGGGAATGGGACTTTTTCCTTCTGTATTTATCAGAACTGATTGTTAGGAATAAGTAACTCAAGATGTATAATTGTGTGTGTATATATATTTTATATATATATATAAAGATGGCTTAGAATGCCCTTTCAGTAAGCTTTAGTTGGGTGGATTTATTACTGTTTGTTAGGTGCTTTCAGGAATGAAATGTGAACAACTTAAAAAGACTGAAGCAGTTTAGTAAGCCCCCAGTTTGGGAGTGAAGTCAGGAGGCAGGCAGGCACTGCAGCCCCTTGTACAGGGCAGTCTTCTCTAGCGGCTGAATCGGTATCATTACTTACATTCACCAGTAAGAAAATGGTGAGGACAAGCCCCCTCCCTCACCTTGTAACTAGAAATCTGCTTGTGCTTTTTACCCAAACCACACTAATATAAACTGAGGGTTAAGGATATTTTACTTCTGTAAACCTGGTTGTTTTTTTTTTCTCCCCCTCCCACTAGATCATCATTAAAGTCACTGATTCATTCTGTTGTGATAAAGCAACAGCTACTTGAAGAAACCTGAGGGGGAGAAAAAAATAAACTCTGAGTGGGGTAGGGTTTTGTGTTGGGTTTTTCTTGCCTGTTTTTATTTTGCTGGCTGCAGAATGAACAATAAGAAACCTCCTCTCCTTCCCTACAAATTCAGTTGATTACCAGCAGCTTTCCATTTCCTTATGGAAGTTGCTACTTTGTTTCTACAACTGTCAGGAGGTTTTATACAGAAGTTGTTTCTCTAGCCACAGTCCATAGTGGGGCTTTTTTTGGGTTGTGCGGTGGTTTGGATGGGCTTTGGAGGGGGAGGGAGTGTGTGTGGTTGGTTGGTTTTGTGTTGGTGTATTATTTTTTTAATATTTGATCTCCAGCTGTGTATGTGAACTTTGTGTTGTCACTGAAGTAAGCTTGAGAAATGATGGGTTTTGTCTTCATGTAGCTCTTTGGAGCTCAAGGCTAAGAAGGGCTGTTTTGATGAGCGGGTTTGCAGGGACATCACAAGTAGCTGTGGGAGCTGGGGGACCACAGACTGAGAGGCAGCACAGAGGAGGATCAGTGCTGGGTAGTGATGGTGTTGGTAGATATTCGCATGTTCTGCATCTGTGCTGTTGGTGTGAGCTGCCCAGACTTTTCCAGGTACAGCAGTGCCTATCTAGAACAGATGAAATAATTAAGTGCCTGCTCCTAGCACGTTCCTAAGGGTGAAAAAGGTGGACCATTTACTTTCTATCCCATAGGTATTGAGTCCAAACAATTGAATGGACTAACATTGTCAGTGTTCACTTGATCTCCTTTCGAATGTGTTTAACTTTCCCATAGCCTCATGTTGAAAAACAGTAGGTTTGTGCTGTGCAGGTTTAAGGCGTTAATGTGTGTAGTTCATATGGCTGCTGAAATAAGAGACTACTACACGGTGTTGTTCAGAAGTAGGGAATTGAGCAGAAGGCAGCCGGTCTCTGGGAGGAGAGAGGGAGGATGGTGAGAAGGGTCTGCTAAGAGTGTGGGCACAATGACAGTGTGGAAGTGCAGTTGCTTTGATACTTCTGTGTGTGCTCTTCTCTAAAACAGTCAAATTTTGACACACCTATGAGATACACAAAAAATCAGGACCGTGAGCAAAAGCATTGACACTTTATTGTTCTTTGCTTTGTAGTTGTCTGTCTTCAGGTTATTAAAATTATTGTCCCTTAAGGGGAGACACGAGTCTTATGTGATTTGCCTTTGTGAAATATCACATAAGGACAGTGAAATTGTGTTAGTGAGGGAAAGCATATGGTGGTATTATATTTAACGCAGAGATGCAAAAATGGACAATTTCGGAGACCTTTGTAACTCAAACCAATTTTGATATGTTGAAGAAAAATGTGATTATATGGGGAGAGCAGAGAGAATAGTACACATGAAAGAAGGAGAATGCTGAAATTGTGTGGGCATTTTTCCCCCCTTTTTCTTTTCCTCCTTCCACCACCTTTTCCCTAAGTTCTATTTAGTGCTGTTCCCTATGTGTGCAGTGCTCTCATGGGTTGGGAGCACCGGTTGTCTCTGCGACACATGTTCTCGGTATGTACATGCAAGAGATTACCCCTTCAGAGATCACAAAAATGACTTTCAATAGATTATCCATCTTTATGACTCTTAGTGTTCACTGTTTCTGTGCACATATGTGGCACAAACACACCACTTTTCTTGTGAAGGGGCACAATGGTGTCATCTTTTTGTTTTATCTGCATTCAGTGTTGCAGAGATATTGAAGTCGCTCAAACACAAGGCTCCATACCTCAGCGTCCCCAGAATAAATATGTTGATGTATGGTCCTCAACAGTGGCTTCAAGTAACTGAATCCAGTTACCTGCATAATATCTGAAAAGAAGAATTTGAGTGCATGCAATTCCTCTTAAGTACCTTATTGCAAAAGAATTGCTTATGGACTAACCTTAGGCTTGTCTGGTTCTGTATTCTTCATACTCAGTAAAAGGTGCTTTGGGTGTCTTTGAAAAAGTGAAACAAGTGGTAATACCTGCTTACACACTGTGAACTATAAGTAGATTTCAAAAACCTTCATATGATCTGGAGCACAAACATAATTTGCTCAGACTCTTTTTTTTTCTTAGTTGACAATTATTTGCAATGCCTATTTAAAACGGAAGAAATGAATTAAGAAATCTGCTTAAAATGGAAAAAGTGCATACACAAGGTTTACATGAGTCACTTTAAGAGATCAGTGTTTTACTAAGGGTTTGAGACTGAGCTATATATTAAATGAAACTATTGTAATAAAATCACTTCATGGAATTTGAAAGGACTGTTTCCTTGTTTTACACACCTGCAAGTAGTTGTAAAGTAACAAAACTTAAGGTTATTTCAAAGCAAAATAAACCAAAACCTTCCGTAGTTTTATGCTGCCTGGAATAGGCAGTGGTATCTGTAGGAGCTTTGCATGTATTGTACTTTTCTGAAGAAAATATGGTTATGAGGAAGATGGAAAGCAACCTAAAAGACCTGACATTGTCTGAGATGGGTGAGTATTTCCAGGAAGATGCTCCCATGTTTTTCTATTTCCTCTCGCTGCCTATTGTGTAAAATTTTGTCCTGATGCAAAAGCATGCTTTCTGGAGTCGGAACCCCTCCTTGCTGAAGCTGCTGCTGCTCTGGTTAATTCAGTTAGACCTAGTTTTGCTCCTCGCTCTTTGCTCTACGTGTGTTTGGTTTGGGATTTCTCTTGAGGAGGCTGAGAGCTGATTCTCTGTGGGTTCATATGCGTGCGGCAGGGGCAATGGCAAATCAGTGATGCTGTCCCTTGGTAAAGGGCTGCACGAGGCGGCCAAAGTGCAAGGGAAGGGTGGGAAGAAAGATCTTTTCGAGCAGGAGCAGTGCAGGTTATTACGGTGCGTGGGGGATTTGGTCTCTGCTCGCTGCTAGTGCAGTGCTCATTCTGGTCCCGGGAACACAAACACCTCTGTCCATTCTTCCATGTTCTAAGAAGGGCAGAGGAAGAAAGGTGTTATAAGCTTTGTGTATTTTTAGGTCATTTTAACAAGTAATAGATTTTAGTTTGATTTATTTTATTTAAATAGAAACCGATAGTAACTGAAATGGAGAAGCCTCAAGGGTGCTTATGATCTTTTATCTTAAACTAGATCTGTGCAGTTCCTCCCTTTATTAATTTTTTCCCTGTTGCAAATTGTGCAGAAATATTGTTAAATTTTTTTTGCACATGCATCCCTAAACACGATACTTCAAACTTGTGCATTGTGTGACAAGTTAAAATTACTTGCAGTGAAGCCAAACAACTAATGGTGTAAATAGTTTAATTTTAAACAGTTTATATAGCTATTTTTGTATTTTTGCAGTGACCTTTCAGTTTTGTACAATAGGTGTCTCACTGTTTCCACAAAGCAGGACTGTACCTATTTTGTATTTGGCTTGCTGTTTCCTTTGGCTTTTTCTGAATGTGGTAGAGGAACGTGTAACTTTAAGATGCCATTTCATCCTTGCCACTCCTGTCCTCCTCCTCCTCCCTTTCAGGATGTTCGGGTTATTTCTGGGCTACAATGTTGCTTTAAATTGCAGCAAACTTGTCAGTTCCTCGAAGTCACATGGGAAGGAAAAAACACCAATGCAAAGCCTCCAAACCTTGTGTTTATGTCCTTTATGGTTTAGCACATGCGGAGATGACTTTTTTGCTTGTCTTTCAGGTGTTGGGTAGTAAAGGAGAAGATAAGCACGTTTTCCTTCTGGAATAAAATGTGAAGTGGCAGTTGTGTGAGAGAAACTTATATATG
This sequence comes from Todiramphus chloris collaris, assembly GCA_025345505.1. Lineage (NCBI taxonomy): Eukaryota > Metazoa > Chordata > Aves > Coraciiformes > Alcedinidae > Todiramphus > Todiramphus chloris. Next base: position 2,776,494 of record JANVCC010000019.1, on the reverse strand, counting down.
TGCTTGTGGAAAGGACTTTTCCCCATCTCCTGGGCTCTTGTGTGCTCAGGTCCTTGCTACCAAACTCTCATGAATTTTAATTTGAATCTACAAGTGTGAGAGACTAATGGTGCGACCCAGTTTGAAGCACATTGAATAGCGTATTGGCTGCCAATTTTGTGCTGTGGGACTTTTCTGCGTTAAAATTTCCCAGTATGTTTAATATTGAATAGACATCTTTTATGTTCTACTTTAGGGACCCAGGTTCCAAATTTGAGGTTGCTGTGTGAGATTGTTTGGCTATTTCAGGGCAGTATATCAGTAGTTTAGGGTGATTGTTTTGTAGGAGTATTGCTAGCTGAGATTATAGTTGAGGGAAATCTTTGCAGGCTTCAAGAAAATTCCCCCCTCCCCCCATTAGAGTGAAGCAGCTCTTAACTCTATCTTTGCTTTATTGGAAACAAAAGTTTAAATGGGCTTTTGTGCGGTTTGGGGTTTCTTTCTTCCTTCCTTGCTATTGAAATGATCAATTGATGAAATGGGCTCTTGCTTCAGGGGGAGTGAAACCAGCTGGGAAATGCTGTGTGACCAAACCCTGGTCATCTTTTTCTGAGGAAAGTATGCTTGTCACTTCCTCTCTGGTCACTGTAGTGTTGGGGATGACACCTCCGTGTGAGGAGAAGCTTGGGCAAGGTGGCTTTGTGCTGTAAGTTCTGGCTGTGCCCCGGACAAAGCCTGTTGGGAAGAGCATTTCCATATGTAAAACACTCACTGCAGGCCTGGGAGCTGGTGGTGTTAGGGGAAGGAGTGTATTTTAAAAGGATCGGATTTTATCTTTTGATTGTATTGCTATATGGGAACATCTCTAAATCGTGTTTTCTTTCAAGATTTTACTGGTCAGTGTAAGCTTAACAAACTTCTATTATGTTATAAAAAGTCCTTAAAATGTGAAACGTTTTTCTGAGAGGTCAGTATTGAGCAATTAAAGTTAACTAAAACTGGGTGTTTGAACACAAGACATTTATTGTAGCTGCTTTGGTGAACCAACCTGTAGGTGAGACCTTCTAAGCTAGACTGCTCTGTGTTGTCCCCTCTCCCTTCCCCAGCTCTTCCTAGGCTAGCCAGACTAACCCAGCTAAGCATGCCCCACCTGAGCCCAGCTGAAACTGTGTTAATCCACACATTCTTGTAAATCCCAAGGGTTTTGTGGCATCTCTGGCATTTATTTGTTCGCTCACTTTGGGGGAAGGGAGGAGACAAAGGACTTGGCTGTGAAGGCAGCCAGCACGCTGCCAGGCTTTGCAGCAGCACTTCAAAGTGAATGTTTTGTTTACTAGATAAGTGAAAACTGATGTAAATTTGGGGTGACAATACAATGAATTTACTGATTCTTCCCCTCCTCCTGATCAGGAATAGAGAACATCAGCCGTATAAAGGTTAGAAAATAGTCCATCATTAGGCTAATGAAAAGCTCTGTCAAAGCAAATATAGTTATCCAAATTCATATTTTCATCCTTGAAGGGCTGTAGAATTGTGAAGTATCTTGATGAATAAAAGAAAAAACCTCATACACATACATAGGATTATCACACACATAACAGAGACAATTAGATACTGAAGACCTTAAAGCTGAAATAGAAAGTCCCCAAGAAAAGTGGAAACTTCATGAAATGTAACAGCTGTCAAATGCGTTACAAGTATTTCTCTAACAGCTCTTTGGATTTGAAATGGTTTTGACCTGACATTCCCCCTGCAGCGATCTGTTGGGTTTTTTGAGTTGTGTATTTGGCTTTGCTCCTCTTAGTACGACAGATTCTTAAATGTATGACACTGCTATATGTAGTCTGTCTTTCAATAATGTTTTCTTCCTCGTTTTTTAAACTATTTTATTTAATTTATCTACAGGAGTCGGAAGCTTCAGATCAGAAATATCCCGCCTCATTTGCAGTGGGAGGTAGGAAATTACTTTAAAAATTGATATCTGTGCTTAAAACTCTTTCTGTTTCTCTCTATCCACAAGATTTTTCCCCTTCCCCCACCTTTTACTTGCTTTGCACACACCACCCATTCTGTTCTGGGGAAAAATCCTTTCGAAGAGGGAACAATAGAGCCTTCTAAGCAATTCAGATAACTGCCTTCATTTCTGCTCTCCGAGTTAACCATAAAAAATGTTGAAATGGATTCTTTGGTGAATGCTGACTTCCTGATGCAGTCACTCTCTTTGACTGAAAGCTCCTTCGTTTTGGACCTTGCTGATGTCTGGTGCAAGAGTTCAGTAAACTTAATGAAAGTTCATAATTAAATACTTGTTCAAAACCTTTACAAAAGCAGAAATGTAATGCTTATCCTCTTTTTTTTAATTTTTTTTTTCCCTTCTCTATAATGGTGGCATTCTGGCAAATTGTTTACTCATGCTATTATAGTCATTGGCACTCACCAATATATTGTATACTTGCTGTTTACACTCCACAAATAGTGTTAATTTTTGCAGTTATAGGCTACTGTGAGAATGGATCTGTTTTCTTTACTGTTTTTCTACCTTGTATGTGTTTAAAACTTTGTTCTCACACTTTACTGGTGGTAAGTCATCCTTTTGCCTGAGGGAGATGAGAGGGTGGAGGGTTGTAGGATAAAGCTCTGGTAGCATTTTTCTTCTGAGCAGGTTTGGTCCCTCGCTTCATCTGACTTTCCATCTGCAGCTACTTCCTTGTTTGCACTTCCTGATTGCTTCCTAGTGTTGGAGAAAAATGGAGGCATTGCTCTGTTCAACCTAAGCTGTCGGCCGCAGGGCTTAAGATAGCAGCACACACCACCTCTCACTGCTTCAGTCTGTCCTGGTGCGTGCTGTCCTCTGTGCTTCCCAAACCTTGTGCTCCCTTCAGTTGAACCTCGTCCACCTGATAGTTTTTATTTCAAATTCCTAACTGCTTTTTCTCAAGCTTTTAGGAAGAGCGGTGATAGAAATGGTTGAGGGTGACTGATTTGAGAATTAACTTCTTTTTTGGTACAGACTTCCTCTGAAGATTTTGTGTAGGATTAGTGAGTATCAGATCAGAGGCATATGATTCAGAAAAATGTGACTAAGCAGGGATGTTAGGCATTGTTGAGCAGAGGACATTAAAATGCTCATCCCTCCTTACATGTGTGTAGCTACTCCTGCTTGTATGTTACAGGTATCTATCTACCCTGTTTCCTATCTGCTTCCTGATTTTTTAAATGATTTCCCTCTTCTCCATTGCTGCAGTTTCTGTAATAACATCTGGTCTCACAGATGTTCCCTCTGCCCCAACTTTATAAATGCTGTCTTCCTAAAGCTCTCAAGGAAGAGTTAAAATTGGTCCCTATTAACATCATCTCAACCTTGCCTAGATGTCCTGAAGTTGCTTGGACAGACCTGACCCTTTGTCTGGGCACAGAGTTTAGAGGCCCCAGATTTAACTTCTACAATACTCTTCTATTGTCTTGCAACATCAGGGCTGCTTGTAAAGTATAGTTTGTGGGCAAACTTCCTCAAATACTTAGTTTTAAGTGCTGATGTCTGTCACTTCTGCCCTAAGCAAGTAAGTGCTGATTGTTCTCAAAAGGGTGCCGATGACAAAATACAGCAACTGGTGGTTAAGTTCATCTCGGGGAGTTGTCTTACCTCAGACTTACCTTGGGCTCTTTTATTGGTGCTAAAAGACCTTGCAAGAACTTCCTTTGAGATCTAAGTTTTGGACAATTCCTTCTTAAAACAAGTCTTTTTTTGCAACTAGTTGCTTGACAGGGAGAGTAAAAGTTTATACATCCAGAGAAGGAAATACATAGAAGCAATGTCCTTGTATAGTGCTTTCTGAGGGGATGGTGTGTGCGTGCACACGTGTGGCAGCTGGAACAATTTTACTTACGCTGTTTCTTGTAGTCCCTCTGTGCCAATCTGCTTGCCTCGTGTCTCCTTTGTTAATTACTTGAATCAAGTCGGACTTCTAATGGGTGTGAAGTCCTTAAAACCAAACCAAAAACAACTGTTGAAAGAGGGCTCTAGGTTAGTTCAGTCTATCAACCCTCATGTGTCTTTGACATCGAAATAGGAAATGCACTTAGTACCCAGCAACACCTTTCTTTTCACAGTGGTGTAGAGATATGTGAAAAGAACTGAAGAAACATTCATGGTTTTGTGAAAACTTTTTATTCCTAGTATAACTGATATTAGGAAGTTTACCTCGTCATTCTTCGCAGCAGTATCTTCTTAAACTTTGTTGTAATTGTCTTGTTTTAATTTTGTTCTTTATAGAAAACAAGCGTTCTACGTGGAAAGCCTACAGGTATATGCCTAGCAGTGTGCATACCTCTAGTTTGGTGGTTTGCAGCTCTTCTTGTTGCCAGTGTGTCACACAGTGGTACCTGCAAGTCCTGGGTTGTGTGGGACTTGGACCCAGTGAGCATCTGTGTGCACACCTGAAAGAGATGGTTTGTAACAAATCATGCACAAAACCTCTTACAATAAGGAGGGTGTTCATAATGTTCTCAAATGCAGCTCCTTGGGTTTGGAGAAAGCGGGTCTGGAAGAGCAGTAGGTGATGCTGGTCCCCCAGGAATGCAGCGTAGAATGAAGTGTTTGTAGTGTGAAGTGTAACAGTTTGGTACTAGCTGCCACTCCTGAGAAAAATACTGACTCCTGGTTTTCAAAACCAGAGAAACATTCAGGTAATAATTTGAAGCTTAATCTGAGTTGAGAATGTTTTGCAATACATCAGCTGAGGAAGGTGCCCCATTGTCAATATAAGTGCTTTGTTTTCCATGCAGGTAAAAGCTGATGGATAAGATTCATGAAATGCTGGAGTAGATGAGTTTCCTGTGAAAACTCTGTAAGTGTTTCACTGGTGTAGCGTCTTAGCTTTCTAAGAAGCACGTGTGCCTATTTAGTAAAACCTAGTAGCATGGAAGAGGGAAAATGCTGAACTTCAGCCTTAAGGAAACCTTGACTTCCCCTTGGAAAAAGTTTAAGAAAGAAAGGATAAGATAGCACTATTTAGACCATATTCCTGACTAAGTGGTAGAAGCAAGGCAGATCTGCTATAATCTGAGTTACTACACTGAAACAAACCCACAAGGTTGCTATTCTGAAGAGTTTGCTCTCAAAGTGCAGCTGTAAAAGGTATTCCAAGACATTTGAGGTTAAATTTGCACAAAACTTGCCTGGTAATTAATTTGAACTTGACAAGAAGTTTTTATGGCAAGGTTCTGCAGGTTTCTGTACCTGTGGGTTTGGTACTCTTGTACTCCTTGCCCAGCTAGGAGACACTGGAGGTGGAGGGAAGGTAGCATCTCTGAACTAAGGAAAACTTAGGACTTGCCTCAGACTGAAATTGCAGCCTGGACTCGTAGGGGCTTATCCAGGATCATGTTCTCTACTCATCCAGGAGGTCATTTGCATTTTCCCCCTTCCTTCCCTGGACTGTCTGGGTTTGAGGACTCTGGATCAGTGCCCACGTTCCATATAAGCATCATCACTTCTGGAATGCATCTTCTTCCTTTTATTCTGCTTGCATATGAATGGCATATAGAGGTTATTGTATCAGTTTAGCAATTGTAAGGACATGTTTGTGATCAGATTTTATTTTTTAAATAAATCACTTTATCTTGTTAAGTTTGTTTGGTGAAGCAAACCCTCAAACAATTCACCTTTTTTAGTGATAGTAGGTGGGTATTGTTTTTCCCCACCTTTCTTCTTTTTACTCATAAAACACGAAGTTTAGGTTGATGTTAAGAGTAAGTGAAGGATTTGGCACACCACCTTTCCCGTTCTCCACACATAGCAGTCTCATCTTTTTCTCATTGGAAACAAGTACCTGGGCTCTATGGTCTCTGCAGAAGAGTAAACAGATCTCTCTTACTCCTTCCTGAACTGCTGCAGCCTGTAGCATACTGTTATGACTCCTAATTTGTAATCACAAGTAATCTCTCATTTAGGTTGTGAAAGCTGGAGGTGTATTTGCAAGACAAAATGACATTGCTTCTAGTAGGAGGTTTAGGTGTGGTGATTTAAAACTGAAGTACTTAGAATTTATTTCTGATTCAACATGATGGGGACCGAAGTAGAGTTTTGAGGTAGAACTGTTATGTGTAAATGTCACTTTTTTTTTTGCCTTTCTTTTAAAACATTTACAAACCATCTTCCTTGGTGTAGAAGATGCTTCAAGAGATTTTCTTTACAAATATTTTTTTTCCACAAAATATTTATAAAGTATTTTGTTTAGTGAATGAAGTACTAGAGAACAGACTTTCAGGACACAGATGGTGTCAGAAACATTACTTGCTGGCTCAGCAAGAAGGTAGCTGTTGAAAAGTTCCCACTTATCTTTTCTGGGGTTTTTTTCCTTGTGGGTTTGTAGGGAGCACATAAACAGATACAGTGTTGATGAACTTTGTAACAAAAAAAGGTAAACTAAAAGCCCAGCCTGTGGAGTGTGAACCTGTTTAGTGAGCAGAGAGGCAAGAAAAACATTGTGAATGTGTATTCCTAGCCTTGCTGTGAGACTTGCAGGTTGCTTTCAGGGACAGAAATGTGTGGGATGGGAGGTCTGATTTAGCTCTTCCAAAGGCAGAAGTATGTTGCTAAATAGGGTTTGCTTTTCCTCACTCTTTCATGGAAATGAAAAATGAAGTCTCATACTGAGACCTCTGTTTTAGATTCTTGAAGAAGTAATAGTAGTGGAAAAGGATTTCTGGATCAGAGTTGCAATGTCAGTGCAGGCTCTGCATTGAGATTTCTATCATTGCAAGAAGGGTTATGAAGCATCTACTTATTTTGTAAAACAACTTCCAATTTCTTTAAAAGAATCAAGACTAATTTTGATTGAGAGTAACTGTTAGCAACTCATCTTATAGTGCACATAACTGTTTGTCCTGAGGATCTGTAGTAGCTTGTGTTGCGTCTTTGATTAAAACACCTAAGCTGTGTGGGGTGGATTGTTTGGGTTTTTTAATCTAAAGATGCAGTGTAAAAATTAGCCGTGCTGAATGGTACCTGCTTGTGATGCAGTTTATTCTAGAATACCAAGGATATTGAAAGGAAGGGTGGGTTTTAAGAAAGGAAAAGAAAAACATGAAACTGTTGCAATTAAGAATAAATTAGGATTATACAAAGCAGATACTTCTCCTAAAGCAAAATTTCAAGGGAAGGTGCAAGAATGAGCTGAGCTACAGTGAAAAGAATTCTAGAAGAAAGATGAATCAACTGTAAAGAGGTTTAAAATGTATTGAAATATGATCTTTCACCTGAAGCCTTCTCCAAGAAACCTAATTTAATGTAGTGCTATAAAAATAATATATAGCTATAAAAATGCTTAGCAGAATGCTAAGCATGCACAGATGACCCTCTGCTGCCTGCTAGGTGTGGGAATCTCTGGTAGGGATTTTTGGTTTTGGTTTCCTCCTCGGTGTGCTACATCAGGCATTAAGCTGTGCTTTTTGCTAGTTACTGCTAGTCCTCCTTTGTGGGAGAATGGAGAACGTGTTCTCTGCAGTAGTCTTACAGATTTGAAGACCTATGATGATTAGGGAGAGGCCTAAGGAGAGAGTTTAAATTCTTTCAATCTTCTGTCAAGACTCTTATTTCTAGGCAATCGTTTGTTTTTAACTATGTCACCTGGGAGCGTCCTGTGAGGCTTCTCCAGAGTAGTTTCTGTAGTTTCAGACCACTTTGAGGTCTTAGCTTGTCCTCTGGTATGCTTGCATACCATTCCAGCCTTGTGCTGTCTTCAAATGTAATAAATGCAAACCTGACACAAAACTAGATGTGGTGGTGCCTGCAAGCTTTATGTAGCAGAGCTCTGTAGTAGGCTGGTAATGACTATTACCTGGCAATGGTCACAAGGTCAACTTCTCACCTCCTGTTGTAGAGTTGGATGTGTTTACTTCATGAGTCTGTCGGGGACAGTGTCAAAAGCCTTCTGAAGAGAGATCTCACATAGACCATTGGTTCTGTCATAATGAGAAGCTGGAGAGATTTATCAAGAATTATGCCAATGAGACACAGGCTGGATGTTGATTACCTGCTTAGTTTGATTCCTAACTACAGGGTAGAGGGTAGAGCCAGCCCCTGGAACAGTGCAGAGTCCTTAGGCAGCGCTGTCTCCTCCTGGTCTTGGATCTATACCCAGGGGAACATGGGGGCTGCCTTTGCTTATCTCCTGCGAAAAGGAAAAGACAGGATGGTTGTCTTCCCTTTCTGCTATCTAACCTGAGCCCCACAGTCTGAATTAACTGTTTTGCCTGAGCTGCACATATTTCTCACTTTCTAGCTGGGGTTAGCAGCAGGTGAGGCAATCTGATACAGGACAGTGGCCATGTCTGTGGCAGGCCACCCAGTTCTGCACATAAGACACCATACTGGTTTATGTTGGGATTTTAATTGTTTGGCTTAATTATAGGGGGTGAAATTTACAGGTATATGTGAGGTAATGAACACCTTCTGCAGGTGTTCAAAATACATGATGTGGGAGTGTAAAGGTCCTTGAATAAACATGCAGTAAGCTTATTTCTCACTTGATATGACTTATTCATATGAGTGCGTTGGCTACAGTGGTGATGCTAATTGTCTTAGTTACAAACAAGGGGTAAAATCTAATGGGGAAAGTAATTTTTTTTGACAATCAGACTACAGCATTTTTTCCTTAAGTCAGGGTCCTGTGTCTTCACTTAACAAATGTCTGCCCCATTTAAGAATTAATATCCCAGATGCCTCCACTGAAGATAGTTTCTTTGCTGTGCTTTTATTATAGTTGTAGGCTTAGAAAACCAGCATTGTATTAGTTAACACAACTTTTTTTCCCTTTACAAATCTTGTATTGTAGTAGCTTAAGTAAATAGAGAAGTTAGAGGTAAGGGCTCTGTGCTAAGCACCTAGAAGATATGGAAGATGGTCTTACAACCACAAGAACTAGATACTGTTAGTACTATTTCAAAGAAATCGGAAGAGTTGCCAGCTCACCAACCAGGAGAGCTGGCTTGATTGACACAGTTCAGGTGTGCAAGTTGCTCTTCTTCCTCTTGGTAGCCAAAGTGATAAGTTGAAAGAATTGAAGTGGAAGATTTTGGGTTCATGCTGCAAGAAGCATGGTGTTGGGTGGTTGTTTCAGGCAGCCACTTTGCCTTGTGTAGCAGAGGAAGATTGGCTGAGCAACTCTTTTGAAGAGGGTGCTGAAGTGCCACAGCTTTTTGACCAGAATATTAAGCAAGCTGGAATAAACACTGTCTCCTCTGGACATGCTGAGTGCTAAGCTGCAGTGACTCTGGGGCACAGTTTGCAAGCTGTCAGTTAACCCTGCCGTGGAAGAAGCAGGACAATGAGTGGAGGGGAGCATCTATTTGGACCTGAGATTTTCAATCTGTCATACCCTTTTGTGATTCACCAAATGGTCTAGAACTGTTGGATTGTCAGCTGATTTTGGCTGTGATGGTCTCTAATGTCAAAGCACAGAAAACCAGTGAGTTTTGTGTTAAATGTGGCTATTCCAACTACGACATGCAGAAGTTGTGTGTCTTTGGAGACTGCATTTATGGGCCTGTATCTTTCTTTCTAGCATTCACTGGGAGAAATAGCTTAGTGAAAGACCTTTTTTTTTTTAAAAAAAAAAAAGGAATGATTCACTGATTGTTTGATCAGTGCAGCTGTTTGATCCAAACTTTTCACTGCATCCAAATTTGTTCCATTGTCCTGTGACTGAGATGAGAAAAAAATCCTGTTTTCATGACTAGTTTTTGATCTCCTAGGGTAAAGGAGGCACAATCTCTGATCCCTTAAGTTTTCTGAAATCTTCTAACAGCTGTTAGTGTGCCAGAATTTTGGGATTGTCACTATGGGGTTGCTTGGTACTGTTAGAACAATGTGTTGCTCACAAGCCTAAAAATATATGGTTACTTGCTTACCCTGTCAATGACAGTGACTCCAAAACTTGAGAAATCTCAAGACATACAAAGCTTGCTTGGTTCAGAACACTTCTTGGGAAAACAGCCATCGAATCTTACTTTTCATTTGCAGCTCTAGTAAGGTGTCTGAAGACCTTTGTTCAAGGGCTCAGTTGCCAAAGTTTTGCACCCCTTAGCTATAATTTGTAGTTAAGGATCCACTTTGGTCAGGGTGCAACCTCTTTATCCAGTGTTGTGACATGTCCTTTCATAGCATTACAAAACCATTCAGACTGGAAAGGATCTCAGGAGGTCTGTAGCCCAACTACCTGCTCAAAGCAAGTTCTCTATTGAATTCAAACCACATTGCTTAGGGTTTTGTCCAATCTTGGAAACCTCTAGAAATGCAGTTTGAGCTGCCTCTCTGGGTGACCCGTTTTAAGGTTTAATTATTCTATTTGTGAGAATTGTTTTCCTTATACCTGGTGAGGATATCTGCTGTGTTAACTTAAGTGTGTTGTCTCTTGTCCTCCCACCCTGCACCCCTGGGAAGAGCCTGGCTTTGTCTTCTTGGTGAGCTCTGGGGCGGGCTTCTGCTATGTTCCCCTCAAAGTTGTCAATTTTTGGGCTCAACAAGCCCAGTTCCCTCTGCCTCTCCTCACTGGAGATGTACCCCAGCCCCCAACCACCTTGATGACCCTTCACTGAACTCATTCCAGGTTCTCTGTCTTGTACTGGAGGTCCCAAAACTAGATGTAGCATCTCTGTGTGATTGATATGTGTGACCTGGCTTATGTTCGTCTTGTTGTCCACTAACACCTTGCATGGTATTTCTCAGCAGAGTTGCTCTCCAACAAGGCAGTCCTTAGCCTGTACCAACATGCAGGGGGTTATTCCTTTCCTGGGGCAGAACTTTGTAGTTGTCCTTGCTAAATTTCATCAGGTTGCTGTTGGCCCATTCCTCTACCCTGACTAGGTCTCTCTGGATGGCAGCCCTGCCCTCTGGCCTGTTGACTGTTCCCCTCAATTTGTCCCATCCCCAAACTTAAGGAGACTGTGCTGCAACATCTCCTCCAGGTCATTGACAAAGATGTTAAGCAGGATGGGCGCTGGGGCAAACCACTTGTGTCTGGCTCCAGGTAGAGTGTGGCAAGGTAGTGTCCTCTGAGCCCAACTGTTGTTCAATATTGCATTATTACTGCAGATTAAGCCAGACAGGGAATCTCTGCAGCTCTCACCTGCATGCATAGGAGGGGAGAAAGGTCTGGGAATGGTATTGCATCTCTGCAGATAGAATTTACGCTGCATGTCATTGCTGGCTAAATTGCCTTAAACACAATGATAAGGGTGTGAGACAGCCTGGAAGTGAAATAATCAGCACCAACACACTGCTGCTTTCTTCGTTTCATGTGTAATCGCATGATCGTGTTCCACTCTGGTACTCTTAATAGTATAAAAACCAAAATGCCAAGAGACTATACTTTGTGGACATGGTAGCTTCTGAAAACTCTTTCTGTTTTGAATGCGACCTTCGTATAGCAAGTTGTAATGAAAGTCCCAAAGCATGTGTCTGACCTATGAAAGAATGCATTTTTTTATAAGAAAAATGTTCTATTGATGTAGCTTTGCTGTGTCTTTTGCATGTAAACTTAGCTCTCCTAATTAATTTTTCATGACTCATATAGTAAATCTTACTCACTTTAGTTTTTCTTTGTGAAATGAGGATCCAGTAGTACTTACTAATGTTGATCCTTCTGTGGAAGTGCTGGGTTTAGATTCTGGGAGTGCAGCTCAAATTCCTGATGAAATTAGATGTCAGTACCTTTTTTGTTGGCACATATGAAGCTGCTGGGAAAGCTGCTTGCTTTTGTAAACAAAGATGCCCTTCAAGTGGTGTAAAATTAATGTGATTAAGAAACTAGTTACTTCTGTCCTGCCCTTGGAGAAGTTCTGAAGTAGTTTTAGTTACCTGCTTTGAAAGATGATGTCCCTTGCAAGGATTCTCTTTTCGGATTTACTGGTTGCATTTGAAGGAAATGCATGGATGAGTTGTTCCTCAGGCAGTAACAGGAGAAATGTTGCGAGCTCTTCTTCACAGTAGCCAAAGAAATAGAAAAAACGTTAACTTCAAGTGGCAACAGTAATTCTCTTTGTAATCCCATTCCAGGTTGGTGCATAAAGAACACAAAACCAGCAACACCCAGCGAGAAGAAAGGTTTTTGTCAAGTCCTGTATCCCACTTTCACTGTGCCTTGGGAAAGGTACAAGAGTAAGGGCAAGGATATAGCGATAGCTCACCAGAGAGGTCTCTGAGCTTTCAGCTTTTTGTGGCTCTGTAACCTACTGACCCAGAAACGGTGCCTTTGTATTCAAGAAATTCACTGAGAGTTTCTGCAGATGTGTTCTTGGGCCAATACAAACTCCTAGCATCTACAATATACTGCAGTGAAGAGTTACATGGTTTTGGGTCATGTTAGAATCATAGAATGTTAGCGGTTGGAAGGGACCTAGAAAGATCATCTAGTCCAACCCCCCTGCCAGAGCAGGATCACCTAGACCAAGTCACACAGGAACATGTCCAGGCGGGTTTTGAACATCTCCAGAGAAGGAGACTCCACAGCCCCCCTGGGTAGCCTGTTCCAGTGTCTGTCACCCTCACAGTGAAAAAGTTTTTCCTTACATTTACCCTAAACCTCTTGTGCTCCAACTTACTCCCATTGCCTCTTGTCCTAACACTGGATGACATTGAGAAGAATCTGGCTCCATCCTCCCTACACTCGCCCTTAAGATATTTATAGACATTAATGAAGGTCCCCCCTCAGTCTCCTCTTCTCCAGGCTAAAAAGACTCCGCTCTCTCAGGAAGAACCATCTCATCTCATGTTCTTTGAACTTCCAGCTCCTGTATCAGAGGGAACAGTGAATAGTAGTAGCTCTACAATCTCTTCCTCCCTTGCTATTTCCCTTCTTATTTTAAGGATCTTCATTTCTTAGCCATTTCACTTCCAGGCTGAATAGCCATATACATAGTTGTTTTGTGTGGAAGCTGTTCTGTATCCTTTGGTTATCTTTGTCCCACTTAGAAATTCTACTCAGTGGTTTGGAGTTGAGAGACTGAATCTGCACACAGTTCTGTAATTCATGTTAGGTTATTTCACTTTATGAAGGTAGTTGCTGTCAGAGGCCTCTGTGTATGCCTTGGGTTTTGATAATTTAGAGAAAAAAAACCACCCCAAACTGCAGTGAAACCAGTGGAAAGCTAATCACTGGAATGAGGTTTGCTGCCTATGTCTCAAGAGATCAACAGACTTTTATGACAACCATGGGGGAAAACTGACATGACCAGTAGTGCAGCTCCTCCTCTGGGCTTGCTGCTGGTTGCCAGAAAATGTTACATTTGAATCATATGGGTACAACATGTTGACTGTTAACCTTATGCAACTGGCTCTTGTATGGAGGGAGGGAAATAAAATGGGCTTATTTCCAAGGGACTTGCTAGTTCCAACCCAGCTGATGCTATTGGGCAATGGGAGTCAGCATGTCACTCCTTACACTTGTGCTTAGGAATGTGGGATTTTTTTTTTGTTGTTGTCGTGTTCACTAGACAAGTAGAAAGTGTCTCTCAGGTCACCTTTGATGAGCAAATCTGCTGAGACTGTTGCAAAGGCTGTGGTGCTGCTGCTTGTACAAGCACCCTGCTTCATTGTCTCTGTTCCCCTTCCAGTGACTTTTGTGGTTGCAGTTTTGAACTTGGCCATTCAAGACTGAGGCCCCATCCATGTCTTTTCTCTCAGCTTCAACTTGCTTTCATCTAGCGCTACAGAAAATCTTGAGCTATTTTTTGGATGCGTGGGGAAAAGGAACAACATGAGCTCAGCTGCAAAGTCCCCTGCAGAAAGACACGTGACCAAGGCAAGCAGCAAAGCTGTTGTACCAAGCATGGGGAAATGCCACAGCCTTATGGGAAGGCAAGAGATGCCAACGCAGTCTGCGCATTGCCATTTCACCCAGCAGCTAGCACTCACTCTAAGAGGCTGGATGCTGTGGTGCATCAGGTACTGTCTGCTAGGTTGAGGTCTGGAAGTGTGGCTGCAAGGACACGAAGAATAAGTAGGAGATCTTTAAAATGTAGGTGAGCACCAACTGAGCCAAAAGCTGCTGAGTAGGGAGAAGAGAGGTAAACTTGTGTTAATTTATTTCCTTTTTAAAGTTTTTGTGTTATTGTAAAGCCTGAAGCTCCCTCTGATCCTGTGTCCCAAACTGGTAGCCAAGTACATGTGGTCGGGCCAAGAAAGGAATGTAACTTGAAATAGCTCCCTTATTTTCAGACGCTTTGGATGTTGTGGCAATCAAAAGGGGTATGTGACTAAAAGCCATCAAAACCACTTCCAAGCACATGCCTTTTAGTGGAGCAAATGAGGAGGATTTTTAGAATATAATGCAAACAGGAAATCACTCTGAAAACTGTAGCCCACCATTAACTTGAGGGGGAGGAAAGATATTAAAACTATCCTCGCAAACAGCTGCCTTGTTATAAAGCCTAATAGGGGATTGAATGCATGTGTAAGAAACAAATCCAAATCAACATTTCTTGGGACACCTTTTATTGAGTGTTGGGTTTTTTTTGTTGCTCTTGGTAATAGAGTCAGGCTGTTGTTACGTGAGTAGATAGCTATTCATGCAACACTTCTGCTTATTTGCTCACATAGTTCCCTTACTGAACTCATAGTTACCCAGTGTGAGCAGCAACCAGGAGGCCAACCTCAAATATGTACGCTGAAGTGGAGGGTTATAATGATGTGCCAGTGGCTTCTAGGTAGGTGTTCCTCAGTCCTTTCTTGCATTGGAGGTATAGTTAAATCTGTAGCCTTCACCTGACTGCATGTAGCAGCCCTTTTGGATTGTGGCCTGAGTTAGGAATCTGTTGTTGATGTTAGTGTGTCCTTGTGCAGATTCACAGGCTTTTGGCTTGGGAAACTTTCATGTGCCACCTTGTCAGCACACCTTTCTTTTTCTTCACATGTTGTTTTCTGGTAACTTTTTCTCCATCTAAATACGTAGAAATCTACAAGAACCATTCATGTGAGCTTACAATGTTTATTATGTTCCAAAAACAAGACCTTTTTTTTATTTCTTTTTGAGTAAGGGACTTCTGTGGACCTGTAACATTCTTGCAGACAGCATGGCATCAGCTTATTATCCTGAACTTTATGATTGGGTATTTGTTGTTGGACCCTAAAAGCTGGCAGTTTAGGTGACTGTCACAGGCTGGGGTGACTTAAGTATTTGAGTGACTGCATCTTTATAGGAAACTTTCTTCTTCCCCCTTCCTATCAGCCTCTTACGAACGTTCAGTAGTTAGTATGCATTGTCATCCCTCAGTAGGTTTGGGTTTTGTATCCAGGTGGCATCTGTTCTTGATGGCATCCTTTTTTTTAAAACATGTAATAGAAGAAACAGTGCAATGGGGTGGATAATGAAGACTTGCAATGGCCTTGTGTCTGAGACAACAGTGTGCGTGTTCAAAGGGAGCTCATGCTAGATTAGTGGTTGGGACTCTTCCAGCTTCGTGATCTCCAATGAGTTGTGATGGATTATGAACACTTTTAAGCATATATGCAGATAGCTGTATAGCAGATAGGAACTTCTCTTAGCTATGCGGTCTACACACTACCACTAGACAACAGACCGCTTAGATCCACAGCTCACTGGCTGTGAAATTCATCATGGGATCTAAGTGGAGGGTGGAAGGACTACAAAATGTATGAGAAGAGAACCTGAACTTTTGTCAGCTCAAGAGTTGAGAGGAGTTAAAAAATAAAAATGTTAGATACAAGTGACCATGACTTCTGCTGCTTTGCTATGTGAGTTAACTATTGGTCTAAGCCAATGTCCAGTGATGCCTTTGGACTCTGTAGAAATGCACAAGTTGGTGATTGTTTAGTGTGGCCATATGGTATGAAAGCAACTTCTGTTTTCATGAAATGGATAGTAGAGTTCATAAAGTGGTGTCCTTACCTGACTAATGAAGTAGGCTAACCTGCTTCAACCTGTGATTTTCTTTATGAAATAGATATAAGCTATGCAATGCTTTGTTTCAGCTTGTCAGACTGTGGTCTTGTGGTGTCCCTGGGTTGTGCAAAGCATTGGTGTGCTTGCAACTGCCCTTTGTGCCTTGCTATTTAAGGTCTGAAGGCAATTCTGTCTTCTATCCTTTTGGGGCTGCTTTCTGTAACAAAAGCAGAGACAGGAATGACTGATTTTCTTCTCACAGTAGGAATACTTGATTTTCTGAGATGATATATACCTGCATGTCAACAGTTCCCGTTAATTTGCTAGAACCAACCTGTTTAGGGGCCACCATACCATTTGATTGTTCGTGTTTTCATTGTGAAACTGCTATTAATTTCTCCACCATTCAGACAGTGCATTAATGCAGCTTCACAGAGGTGAGCCAAGCAACGAGTCATTGAGACTGTAATGCATAAGGGATGTCAGAGCCCTGGTATCCTTGGACTGTTCTGACCGCTCTCTGCATTGCTCCCAATCCTTCTGTGTGGTATTAGCTTCTGAGCTTTGTGGGATTAAAAACACTGCCCTACTACATGTAGCTTGTTAGATATCTGTCTTTTGCTTGACAAAGCAGGTACAGTGCTGTATTTTGCATTTTTGTTGCAGCAAGACCAGCTGTTTTAGTAGTTGATGGCAGCTTCACAAATGCAGAATAGGAGACCTGGCCTCAAGATTAGGGAGGAAGCTCCTCAGGTCTGTCTGACCGTATGCCAGGCTACTGATGCAAAGCTGCTTGGAGTTGACCCCAGGCTTCTGCAAGGCAGGAGGTGTTGTCCTGGACTGAGGGGCAACAGGTTTCTGATGGCAGAGCACAGGAGTGCCTGGAGTGCTCTCCTGCTGCTCTTGAAAGTCACCCCTTTCAGTGCCCTGCACCAGGAAGGATCACCATACCTGGTTACTGTGGTCACAGACATGCATTCCTGCAGCATGTGCATATCTCCAAGTATTTTTAAGGCCTTTAAAAAATATTTTTAATAAACATGAACACCACTGGATCAAATATATAAATGAAAAAAAACCCCCACAAAATGTCTGACTTCCAGCAGAATTTGCCCCTTTCAGACAACTGTCTGTACTGATGCAATCAAAAAAACATTGTATTTTGGAAGCGAGTATATTGTAGACTGCACTGTAGCTAGTGGAGTGACAAGTCTTTGAGCTGCAGTGTCATTTGTCACTTTTGCTTTTTGGATTTCTCATTTTAGATGAAGTAAATGCAACCAGAAATGATCAACAGCTGTTCCAGCAGCACTTGACTATTTTGTATTGTGTACATAGTAGAAAATATGGTGTCTCCAGCCTTCCTACATCTAACTGAATTCAGGTGGTTGGGTTTGGGACAGAGGAAATATCCATTTTTTAAGTAATATAAAAAGTTGTCTTCAGTCTCATGGGGAAATTTTCCATGAGTAACGATAGAGCTAGCGCATAAAATGCGAGAGTGGGCACCACTGACTTGTCTGCCAGAGACCTGTGTGTGGGTGTTGGGAAACCCCTTGAAAAACCCTCCTGACTATTGCAGCACACTGGCTTGGTTTGCTGTCACTCCTTTAGGTCATGACAAATGAGCTTTAGCTGTAAAAGTGAAGAGTTTGAAGTTTTTGGAAGTGTTGAAAATGAAACACTTCTGGAATATTTATCTTTTGTGATCTAATTGGGGCAAATAAAGGTACCAAGTTATTTCCTCGTAAGTTTTTGCTCATTCAGGCAATAATAAGTTTATAATCAAGCGAGGAATCATTTTAATAATAGGTTTCAGGACAGTGATAACATCGCATTCAAATTGTGACTAACAAGTTAATTATAGATACTGTATATTAGTTCCACTTTTCTTTTTTGACATCTTAAACTTGGCAAAAGAAAATCGTAGATTATAAAAAGATTGAAAATTAAAGTCTCTAGTTGAGTTCCAACATCTCATGCACAGTTATTTAAACTTTAAAAAATGCTTCTAAATAGACCTTTCCCGAGTGTTAGTCTGAGGCCAGATTAACAGTTCAGGGTTATTTCTATAAATTAGTATAAGAAAATTTTACCATGAGACAAATTCAGACAAGTTAAAAAAACCCCAGAAACCAACCCCCCAACATTAATAAACAAACAAAACCACCCAATAAAACCTCTTTCTCCGCTTATCTTTAATAAACATTTTCATAACATTATCTGAAACAAAGCAATTGTGCTTGTCCATGGATTCTTTCATTTGAAGCACCTGCCCTCCTCCTTGAAAAGTATTTGCATAAGCCAAATAATAAGACTTTCTGTAAGCTTACCTGGTTTTTCACCTTTCTGATGTTGATGTTAGCAGAAAACCAAGTGTAGATGATGCACGCAGTCCTTTTGCACACTGGAGTGTCTTTGGATTACAGCTTCTAGGCTTTCAAACTGACTCAAACTATTGGATGAAGCTTTATACTTGAAGTCTTACTGTCCCAAAATAAAACTACTAGTCTAGGAGCCAAGATCTTGTCTTTTTTTGGTGGATAAAAGTGCTCTGTAATTCCCATTTTGCTTTAATTCCAACTCACTGTTGGAGGAAGCTGCTTACTCCACCCCCACTATCTCTAATCACAGCAGCTACATGGTAACATCCTTAGGCTATATTCCCTGGATGCTAGAAAGCCTCCCAGGCATTGTAGGACATGCAGCTTTCCTGGGGCTCTTGCTTCCATCAAAGACCAGGGCAGGGTTGGGGGCAGAGGGCATCTCTTATCCTCATCCTCTTTGCTGAGGAACAGTGTCCGATTACTTGGTATGAGGAAGATGTTTTATGAGCTTGAATTAAAGAGCTTTGGATCTCAGTGTGTATTTTTTTTTTTTGGTGATATCCTGATGGCAAAGCTTTAGTGCTTTCCAAGTCATCTGATAGTAGAAGGCTGGAAGATACAGACAGTTACCATACCAGCAGTGTTTGAAGACATATATAGCAAAGGGGTAGGAAATCTTAAACCTATTCTTCTTTGGGAGTATGAGGAATTAGTAGCTGAAACTGTGCAATTGTGAGTCTTTATTCCACAAAAACGGGTTGGCTTTTGGATCCCTGTTGTCTCTTGTTCCATTAGGAATATGACTTGAAGTTATAGAAACACTGTAGTTGTTTGTAGGCATAAGGAATACTTAAGGACAGTGTAGCAAACTTTGTTTTAGAATTAGGCTACTACTTCACTATCAACTTTGTGGATGCTTTCTAGGAATTCAGTCTAAAATTACTGGTTTTATTTCATTATAAGGAAATCTGGAATTAAGCTTTTAAATAAAAAAAAATTCTGTGTAATCAGAACTGTAAGGAAGTCTTATATTTTGCTGGTCAAAGGAGGTAATCTTATTACAAAGCCTTTATATTCTGTGCTAACCCACAACAGGAATCTTTGCACTAATGATAATGTCAGCATGTATATCAGATGCACACAAGTTCCTAAATTATTAAGACTTGATACATTGTTCCTGTCTTGTGAATTTAACTGTAACCTGTTTAACACTCGGCCTTCATCAACTGTGATGCATTAAGAATGCAGAAAAATCTACAAAGCTGAATATAGAGGAAGGAAGTGACCATAAGTAAGCTTGTAGCTCCTAATTCTCTATCTATTACTATCAAGTCACACTGTCCTGTGGGTTTTAGAAGAGTATCAGTTGAACTCCAGGGAGGAGGGAGACAAAAATTATCAGCACTACAGATGTTTCATTCAGAACCGGGTGTGAGTTACATCTCTCTGCATCAGATTCTAAAGGGATTTCTTGCAGTTCTGCAGGTGACCTGGCTGTTTAGAAAAAGCAGGGCTTTTCTTGTTTACTCTTCAAGGTCTATTTTATCTTGTTGTGTTCATAAGACTGCTTTTCTCACCTCATTGTGTGTTGCTGCTTAACTACCCATCAGCTGATTGTAACTAATTTCTAGTGAGCAGTGTGTTATGTGATGCTTGAGTATTTTCTTGTCAAGGTATGGTGATCACCTGAACAGAGGTAACTTTTGTGCTAATGGGCATTCTCTTCTTCTTTTTAGTAGCAATTTAATTCATTTCATAGTTGCCTCTTGTATGCTTTTATGGCTTTGGTGTATCTATCAGCATATCTTGCAGAAGTGTTGCTTTTCATTTCCTTCTGAGAATGATCCAGATGTAGTAGTCATGTTTAAGGAAATCCTGCTGCTTGACTCCAGCTGCAGCTATAAGGGGTCAGTAAGACAGTCTTGGCTTCTTTCTGCTGCCCTGTGCCATTGTAGCTTTTGTCTCTTCTGTTGTGTATCAGTTAAGCAGCTCACCCTCATTGCAGCTTATCAACAAGAAGAGCCTTGCTCTGGGGAGCAAGAGGACAAAAAGTTGTAGAGGAACTATGGGAAACCAAAACACATACCTTTCTCCTTCCCGTTTCTTTGGGCATAAGATACATAAGGCAAATTCGAGTGCATATGAAAGTTAAGTTTGTTTCTTACTCCTGATGGTTACTTCATCAAAATGATCACTGAGTACTGAGTGCATGTGCTGTCACCAAAATACACGACCCACAGAGCCAGCGCTCTGGAGGTAGCAGATACTATGGTGCTTGCAGCTTGCACTGAAATTGTGAGATCCCCATTAAGTCTGTTTTGGAATCATCCAAAAGTCATTTGAGTGAGTAAGGTATTTGCTGGTTACTGTGTGCCCTGCAAAAGGGTGATGAGTTACTTCGGTGATTTTAGGGGGGTCTGGGGTTGTGTGAGAATGCAAGATTCTGTAAGTAAAGGTATTTGTTGTGGCATTCTGGTTTGGATTAGGTGAGGAATATAATTTTATTTTTTAAATAATACTCCTGAAGCATGATGTGCATTTAGAGATTCTTGGCCGTGTTCCCCCTGTTGCTCACCAAGAGTCCGCACTGTGTTTTGCGGCTCTTCATAGCTCCTTCTACAGTACTGGAGAGATGTCTGTGCTCCTTGCTTTGTAACGTGTGATGCTTCATTACGAAGGCTGCCTGTGTCATCATCCCCTGCTTTCTCTGGGCTGTACTGCAGTTGATGGGGCTTGCCAGGGTCTAGAGATGTAGTTTCTGTCTGGCAGGAGTCCTCTGGGTGGATCTAGAGGCACGCAACCCTCCCTGCCGTGGGCAGGCTCCCCGGGTTCGGCTGAGGCCGAGATGTTCCTAGAGTGCGAATGCTGTATTTTGTGTGATCTGGATTGGGAGATTGCCCACTTGGCTACACCCTTCCCTCTCTCCCTCCCTTCCTCCCTCCTTCCCTCCCTCAGTGAGGCCCAAAATAAACATTGCGCAAATCGTGTCCCTTCGAACAAGCATCGGTGAGAATTGCTCTGCTTCCACTAAGTTGAAGACTAATCAAAGGGGGCAGTGATTGCAGGAGTTGGGTGTTTGCTCGGAGTTTGTTCTAATGAAGTCTTTGCTGCCCCATGAAGGCAAAAAAAGAATATGAAATGACAAAACCTACAAAAAACCTTCACCACTAATTAGCTTTTATGTGCTTCTGCCATGATCTCTTCTGGTTTCAAAGCTCTTCTGGTAAAGAGGAAAATTTTGTGTAGGCTGAGTAGGCATAATATTTTTGCTGTGAGGTGAAACAAAACCACTATGGCAAATGTACTTTAAAATTGTCATTAGTGAGCAAGTCTTTTTAAAACCATTATGAATTTAAATTGGTGGATTCCTGTGTGGCTCTAATTAGTTTGGGGTGGGGGGGAATAGTTTGTATTGGGAATGTATACAGTTCTATTTTATGAAGTCTAATTTACTGTGTGAATAATTCCTCATAAATATAGCTAGTGATTTAAGAGATGACTCATTAATGGTTTAAAAGCAGTATAGTAAAAATGAAACTTGGTTGTGTGTGACAGCTATTTTTGTGTGGTGGATTTTTTTTTTGAGTTATTTTGGGAGTTACTTTCAGTGGAATCCTGCTAAGTGTTCTGTATGGTGTAACCATGATTGCCTACCTTGCTGGTTTTCTCTAATGCAGTAGCAGCAGATTGGGAAATGTTGATGTCAGACAAAGTATGGACAAATATACAGCTTAAAGGAAGGACTAGAATGAAGCTAGTCTCAACATTATGGTAACTTTTGTTATTTGTTGCAGTACTAGATCATACCCTGTTACTGTATGGAAGTCATGATTAAAAAGCCAGTGTAATTCTGACTTCGTGTATATTAGGTCATTGAGTGAAGTTGTTGGTTTGCCTGACTTAACACATACTTTTCCTTCCCTTTGTTTTAGTGATCCTTGGCTAGACTAATTCCACTATATGCAGAAAAATTCTTTTTGAACATTGGTGGTATTCTTAATGGTAGCTGAACTACTTCTTGTTAAGGTTGAGAAGACTTAAAGCTCTGCATCTGATCTTACTTTTGTTGTAATACCCGTTCTTCAGAGTTGAGGTTTCTTTTTATGATTAGTTACATAAATGACTCTGTTTTATTTGGCACTTTGCTGAGAGCATTTGACTTAAAATCAGTATGTATATCTTCTAAAATTTAGGAACTAAGTCACACTGATTTAAAAATAAATTTAATGTATTTACATTTCAGAGGAGTGTCACTACCTGACCATTCTTCTGCAAAGGCTTATCTATGCAGGGATTTGCAGGAAAGAACAGTTAAGGGAGGATGGGTTTTGCAGTCAAGCAATGATTCTCTTAAGAATACTGTTGCCTTCACATCTTCCAATTAGCAGAACTTAATTCTAAAGATAGGCATTTAGGCTGGGCTTAAAGTAACAGGAACTCCAAATTCAGTGACTCGTGGGAGGTTCTAAACCAGTCTGCTTTTCGCAGCCTTGCCTCTTCATGTGTGTATAATCAGGTCTTGAAATCCATAGAGCTTTTCCATTACCTAAACAATGTCAACAGTTTTGGGTGAAACTTCTGTCAGACCCTCAGCTCATCTGAAAAAAAACCACAAAAAACCAAAAAAATCCCACATTTTCAGAACACTTCCAATGAAGATTTAGAGTATTAACTGAAGTTTTAAAGTCAAGCACTTGTCTTGTATAACACTGTAATATTTTACTGCTGTTAGATTAGAAACACTGAGTCGTGATTTATAAGTAGGCTATTGACTTGTTGGACACTTGGTCTGACAATGTTAATAGGTGCCACTGAAAAAATGAGTGTAGCTTCTGTCAAGGCAGGTGGTCATTGTAGATCAGTATTTGTTTACTTGTTCTAGGCAAATTAATTGAAAATTAAGTATTTGTTTTTTGAATTACTTGCTAGTTTGAGGCAAAGTAGAAAAATAACAGCTGTAAGCATAACCTTGAATCTTTCAACTTTATTAAGCTATATACCTATTTCCCCATTCCTTTCTTTTTACTTTCCTGCTGCTTTTCTCCTTTGCTGCCGCTGCTCTTCCCTGAATCTCACCTGTTCTCCCTGGTCCCCTTCCCAGGAGAGTGCAGCACTGACCATCTTGGCTCCTGTATGCAAACCCCCCTCTCAGGGGGGTCCCAGAGGGATCAGAGCTGGAGGAGCAGTGGTGCTGGCAGACTTTACTGGTGGCAGAGAGCAGCTGGGAGGCTGGAACTGCGGGTTAAAGGTGGCCGGGGGTGAGACAATGTATGCTTTGCATGATTGGGAGAGGCTGGGGGAGAAGGGCAAAGGTAACCACACCCAGTACTTGAGATCAAGGTTTTTAAGTAAACATGCAGTTATGCATGGGATCCACCCAGGGTATAAAGGGAGCTGATGGAAGTGCTCACCCAGACACTTCCCATCATTTACCAGCAGCCCTTGCTAACCAGGGAGGTTCCCCTTGACTGGAGGTTAGTTAATGTGATGCCCTTCTACAAGAAGGGCTGGAAAGAGGATCCAGGGAACTACAGGCCTGTCAATCTGACCTCAGTGACAGGGAAGGTTATAGGGCAGATCATCTTGAGTGCAATCATACAGAATGTACAGGACAGCCAAGTGATCAGGCCCAGTCAGCATGGGTTTATGAAAGGCAGGTCTTGCTGGGCTAACCTGATCTCCTATGACAATGCAACCCCCTTAGTGGATGAGGAAAAAGCTGTGGATGTTGTCTGCCTGTACATTAGTAAAGCCTTTGACACTTTTCCACAGTATTCTCCTGGAGAAATTGACTGCTCATGGCTTGGATGGGGGTACATGTCACTGGATAAAAAGCTGGTTGGATGTCTGGGCCTGAAGGACTTGGGGCAAATGGAGTTAAATCCCGTTGGCGGACAGTCGCAATCGGTGTTCCCCAGGGCTCGGTATTGAGAACAGTTCTCTGAATGAGGGGATCAAGGGCACCCCCAGTAAGTTTGAAGACAACACCAAGTCAGGGAGGTGTGTTGATCTGCTTGAAACTACCTTCGAAGGCTCTACAGAGGAATCTGGACAGGCTGGATCAATGGGATGAGTCTCAACAGGGCCAAGTGCTGGGTCTTACACTTTGGTTATGACAATTCCCTGCAATGCTAGAGCCCTGGGGAGGAGTGGCTGGAAAGCTTCCTGGTGGAAAAGGACCTGGGAGTGTTGGTTGATAGCCAGCTGAGTATCAGCCAACAGGTGGCTAAGAAGACCAGCAGTGTCCTGGCTTGTTTCAAAAGCAGTGTGACCAGCAGGACCAGGGAAGTGATTGTTCTCCTGTATTTGGCGATGGTGAGGCTGGTACCTCAAATGGTGTGTTCATTTTTGGGCCCTTCACTACAAGAAGGACATTGAGGTGCTGGAGCATGTCCAAAGAAGGGCAACAAAGCTGGTGAGGGGCCTAGAGAGCAAGTCTGATGAGGAGTGGCTGATGGAATTAAGGTTGTTTTGCCTGGAGAAATGGAGGCTGAGGGAAGACCTTATCACACTTTACAACTGCTAAGCTGCCAAGTAACAAGCAAAACACCTCATGTTGCTCCAGAGGAGGTTTAGATTGGATATTGGGGAAAAATTTCAAACATTAGAACAGGCTGCGCAGGGAAGTGGTAGAGTCACTATCCCTGGAGGTATTTAAAAGATGTGTAAACCTGGTGCTGAGGGGCATGGTTTGGCAGTGACCTGGCAGTGCTGGATTAATGGTTGGACCTGATGATCTTAAAATCATTTTGGTTGGAAAAGACCTTTATGATTGAGGCAGGCACAGAAATATCTTGTAACTTAGAACCTTTTTCTAATTCTGTTTTCCTTCATTCTTTTAGCAGCATGTTCCATGTAACATGTTCTTAGTGTTGAAAATGAGGTGTTGTTAGGCAAACGTCTGTTCCTATGGAATAACTATGGAATTTGTTTCTCAGCAGTTAATTTACTAGTGCAGGCAAAAAGGAGAGGGAAATATCCCCTACCGTACCCTCATCCCCCCAGCCCCGCAAAGTTGTGCTTGTTTGCTGGCAGCAGTAATTTTACACACTGGTTCCTTCGCTGCCCTTACTTACTTTCCTAAGGACAGCACAGTACGTAGGTAAGTCACAGAAGACAAGGCCAAGCTGTTAAAGAAGCGCTGTCATTCTGGTAACCTTGAAGACCTGTCTGTCCACATCCTGTGCTGTCCACTTCTGCCTTCCAACCTGTTTGCTGGTTGATTTTTGTTAGCACTGGATGTAGTTGTCACAGGTACCTGCTCTTGGAATATCTGTAGTCTGGGGACCAGGCTGGCCAGCACATAGCACTTAATTCATTATCTGCTGGAGTGTTAATAGAGAAAATATTGTACATTCTGGAAAGTCCCGTATACAATTTCCTAAAACTAAACCTAAGGTAGTATCAGGAACTAGTGAAAACAGGTGATGAAGTGAGCGTAGTTGTGAAGAGTTTTTACACAAGCAGAAATGCAAGTAAACTGACAAGTTGAGTTGGGTTTGGTGTGTTGTGTGGGTTTTTACTGCAGTCCTCATAACAGCTGAACAACTTCTTCCGTTAGGGCTCTGGAGAACGTGTGGCAGCTAATCTTGATAGCTTTTAACTTGATCTTTGTGTTCAGAATGAGCAGAGCTATTAATTAGTACTTGCTCTGGTATTTCTGTTCTTTACAAACATGTTGAGGATAGTGCAAATTATGTACTTCCTAAATGGTAAGGTTTCTTGGTAGCACAGGCACTGATATAACTGAAATAACCAAGTTTTGGGTACAGAAACTCTTTAGTATTCTTAGGTAGAATGATGCTTTTCTAGCTTGTACCTTTGTCATATTAATATCTTTGTGTTTATTGCCATATTTCAGGTGTCTCAGTGCTTCATAGTTCTGTTGTTCATTTATATACTCATATCCTTTTTGCTAGCTTTCCAGTTCAACCAGTGAGCATTTGACTATCTGACATTGTTTCTGGCCAAAGCATTGTTTAACTGCTTGTAGGTGGCCTAAGCACAGCTTCTGGCACTCCTGTGCCACTGCAGTGGAAGAATAATTTATATTTGTTTTTCTGTACTTTTGTAGTATTTCTGTGCATCTTTTAGTCCTTGTCTTCCTCACTGTATAGTTTATTAGCTAGGTGTACGGATACTCAGGGCATCTGCCAGTGCTGCACAGTAAAGAATTTGCTTGTAACTATTCAAACGATATTTCAACTAAAGGACACTTTCTAGTGATAAATACATCAAGTTTGCCTGGAAAAGCGGTTAGAGGTAGTTTCAGGTTTATAGATATCACTTGGAAGTAGAAAGTTAAGCATTTCATGTATTGGTAAAAATGTTGTTGTTCGATAATTGTGTATTAACAAACGAGGGCTACCAGAAAATGTGTCTGAAGTGTCGTGCACTGTGGTCTAGCTTTGGAAGTATTGGACAACACTGGAAATGGTGGCCAAGATAAGGCATCTTGCTTCCTTTAGATGACTCTGTTCAGACTCTCCTTCACAGATGGAAGACTCTTCTGGGTTTTCAAACAGCTGATGCTAAAAGCACTGAGAAGTTTGAAAAATAGTCATATGTGGAATCTAAAACAGACAACAAGTGGGGAATGCAAGGTATTTTACAATGATTCACTTTTTAATATTTTTTTGCAGACCCTGTATCATTCTTGTGTCTTTAAAATACATACTTTTCACTTGAAAGGAATTAATTTAGTCCATTTGCTTTCAGTTTGTACTGCCCCATCCCTCTTACGTTGCTTCAGGATTTTCTGAGTGCTCTACAGTGGTTTCCTTCTGATACCATCGGAGTAGGTGTTGAGCTCTGGGGCTGCCCCAGTGAGTCACCTGGTAAAACAGAAACAGTCCCATGAGCTTTAGGATCACCTATCTGTAAATAAGCACGTGCTTGTCTACCTTGTTTTTCTGTAAACGGCTAAAGATGTGATAGTGCTTTCTAGGCATGTGCCCTTGACACACAATGCTGAAAATATGGCAGTTTGACATCGCTTCAAACTCGCAGGCTTCCTAGCTGTCTAAAAAGATGCTCCCTTGATTTAAATATCCATTTGAATGGGCATGTTTCGTTTTGATTTTTGTTTTTGCTTTTTTCTGAAAGTGAGCAAATACTCTGAAGTACTCAGATGTTCTGTGTGGTTTGTTTGTTTTTGTGGTTTTTTGTTTGTTTTTTTTTAATTGGACTCTAGTAAACAGAACTCCCAAATTTATTTAATGTACAAAGTTATGTGGAGTGTCAGTTCATAATGCTCTTGGTAATTTTTTATGATCTCGCTGGGACAGAGTTGAGGCAGGTTTTGTTCTTCTAAGGCATCAGTGTTCTTTCTTTATGATATTGGTCTTTTTCTGAGCATTTTTAAACACTGTTACTCTGCTTGTGAAGTTACATAGCTGTCTTTCGTGGTGGTTATTGTCACTTCCTAAAAGTACTTCAGATGCAGTTGAGACCTTGTTAGAAGAATAATCACTTATATTAGCCAAAACTTGTCTATTTTTATGACTGTTCTTTTGTCACACCTATCCTTCGAAAGAGCTGAGCCCATGAAAGCATTTCACGCTGTTTTTTTACCAGCGTGACACCATGTGCGTCACGTGAAGGTTGCCATACTTCCCTCAGAGGCGTTCATCAAAATTTGTGCCTCAGATCCATGCAGTTTGCTGTCCCACCAAATGGTGTTTCCCTCCTGTTGTACAGGAAAGGACTCCTCAAAGCACAGCCCAGTACTGATTTAAGTCCAAAGCCCGCGGTAGTGCCTGAACCGGAGGGGCAGCTTGCTGTGCTCGGAGTGGGAAGGGACACCCTGGGAGCTGGGTGTATGAGGTCTGGGGGAAGGGGAGGGGAAGAGATTTATTTTAACTAACTCTGAGCTTTATGTAGCTTCCTTCCTTCCTTTGTCCCCTGCTTTACCTTTACAGTAAGAGCATACAACAGTCTATGAGGCTTTTAAGAAAGTTATTGTTGCTGGTCAGAAGGAATGGGTGGTTTTGCTCCAAATCATTCCCAGCATGCCTGGCTGTCGTGTCTGAATGGTATGTGCCTGGGCAGGCAAGAGTGCTGGGGCTGGAACCCAGTCTGCTGCTGTCAGGGACAGTGTGCAAGGAGCCCAGTGAAAACGGGGAACTACTGGAAAGAGTCCAGTGGGGAGCTACAGGAATCATCAGGAGACTGGAAGCATCTCTCTTACAAAGAAAGGCTGAAAGGCCTGGGGCTGTTTAGCCTGGAAAAGAGAAGGTTGAGAAGGGATCTTATCAATGCTTATAAATATCTGAAGGGTGACTGACGGGAGGATGGGGCCAGTCTTTCAGTGGTGCCCAGCAACAGGACAAGGGGCAACAGTAACAAACTGGAACACAGAAGTTCCACCTCAACATCAGAAAAACTTCTTTCCATTGAAGGTGATGGAGCACTGGAACAGGCTGCCCAGAGAGGCTGTGGAGTCTCCTTCTCTGTAGACTTTCAAAACTCACCTGGACATGTTCCTGTGTAACTTGCTCTAGGTGAGCCTACTTTAGCAGGGGCATTGGACTAGCTGATCTCCAAAGGTCCCTTCCAACCCCTCTCATTTTGATTCTGTGATTCTACATTCAGCCCCTAGCCTGGGAAAAGGAAAAACGTGGTGGTATGACAGCCATGAAACCTTGAAGGCAGTGGAGACATGGTGTGTGTTGGGGGTGGGCGGGCTGAGCATCGTCATCCATGGGCAAGGCTGTGAAAGCGCAAGGAGATGAGAGAAAGTGCTGGTTTTGGCAGGGCAGGGTCTTGCTAGGTTTCTGCCATTGCTGCTGATGAGAGAGCAGTGGTGCGGATCTCATGGTCTACTTGCATTGCTTCACCGTTCAGCATCCTGTTTTCTTAGTGCAGTTGTAGCCTGTTTATTGCTCAGCAAGTCCATTGCTGCAGTGGAGAACTTCTCTGTGCCCCTTCTCTCTTTCTCTCCACTCTCTTGTATATACTTGCAGACCCGAGACTTCCCTCAGGCTTCTTTTGTAGCTGATGTGACCACAAGTCTTTTAGTTGTTTCTTGGAGGTCATGCTTTGTGGGCTTTGGAGGGCTCTCACTTCTGTGCTGCAGATGCCTTCAAAACAGCATGTATGTTTCTTCAAGTGGTGGCAAATGGTGAGCAGCCAGGGCTGGGGGGAAAGACCCAATAGGACTATTTGTGGAGAGGGAAGAGCCATTGCGGAGTTGATGCTGGGAAGCAGCATTTGCAGAGACTCTTGTCTCCCCAGATATAATCTGGCTTATTCTGAACTGATTGCCCTTGCAAACAAAACAGCTCTTGCTGCTTGCACTGTATCCTGCCTTATACCAACTGGTAGTGTTGCACAGGATTCCTTGGCACCTATATCCATCAAACTCTGGAGTGTATTTTATTTAAAAATATTCCAAGATCCTTGAAAATGAATGTTTTGTCTCTGTACTTCATCACTCTCTATTGCTTTAGAAGCAGAACTAAGGAGCTTGCAAGCTGCACTTAAGTTTCTTTCCCAGTTTGAGCCACTATAAAGTATAAGTTACACAGCATTAAAAGGCAGAGACTAGGCTGTAAAGCAGTCCAAATTAAGCTATGCATTTCTAAGTCATGAATAATTCTGGAAACACTGTTCTACGAGATAAACGCATGTCCCTGTTTTGGCATTTTGGAATCAGATGCAGAAACAGTGCATGGCTGGGACAAAAAAAGAAGAGGAAGAACGTGACTCGTGGTCCATGGAAATATATATTTTGCTGCACTCTTTCACAGCTAATACGTAATAATTGAAGATTTTTTTTTAATATCTGTAGTTGAAAGAGATTCTGGTTGGGAGCCAACAGGTTGACACCCTTGCTGAGGTGGCCTCACAGCTGCTTTCTAAGTGGTAAAAGGGCTTGCTCGGTGAGGTGTGGGACCAGCTGTCCCCTCCGGCCACTTGCCCTGAGCTTGCTGTCTGCTGCGGCCCTTGGCAGTGGGCACCGTGAGCTTGGCTGGAGCTGCAGGCATAGGAGAGCGTGGACTGCTGTGGATGGAGCTGCAGGTGCCCAGCTGGCTCCTGGCTCCAACTTTCCCCTCTCCTGGTGGCAATGCAGACTCAGTTCCTGCCGCTCATGGGGCCATTGTCTGCTTCTCTCTGAGGTGCATGGCCAAAACGAAGCTCTGCTGCCGCAGCCGCCGCTACCAGGAGATTGTGCCTGGGAAGCCTCAAGGTCTGTTTTCCCAGGAAGCCCAGCCACCTCGGCACGGGCAGACCTTGCAGGGCATGAGCTCGTTTTCACGATGCTTCACACGCGCAGCTGGGTGAGGCCCTGCCTCTCTATCTTGTCTCCAGCTTTGAGGTCTCTCTAGCTTTTCTGGGGAAGTTACTGTTGTAAACAGGCATGTGCTTCACATACATGGTTTTGTGCTGGCGTTTTCAATGAGGGAAGAGTATTACACCCTACACCAGTGACATGCACTGCAGTTGTCATACAGCTGGCTGTATCCTCACGTGGTCTGTTTCATACCAGACTTAGAGCTGCTTGTTGGTTGTTGGACTCGAGCTGTGCGTGAGTGGTGTTTGTGTAGTTGCCTGCATATTTAAAGGTTACACAGATAAAATTCTTCTTGGTAGTGCCTTGTAAAGAGCACCTTTTTTTTTATCTAGCAGCTGACGCTTGAAGAAAAATGAATCCCGGTATACTTGGTGGGTGTGTCCTAAAGCCAGAAAAGTAGGATTGAACCCACTTTTGAGGATCTGGAATATTTGTGATTTCTGCCAAGAAGGGCAGGGGTGCTGAGCTCTTCTGCTGGCTTGTTCTGGATTAAGGAATGTAACTTTTGACATCCGAGTTGGAAAACTATGCAACTTTTTTTTTGATCTGATAGTTTGGTGGTTTGTAACCACTATTACAGCACAAGCTATACTTGCGTGGGGTAGTTTAAAAGTATACACAATGGAGCATTTATTCAGTTTTTATTATTATTGGCCATAGTGAAGAGGTGATTGTATTTGAGATGAGAAAACATTATATGTCATCTTCTCCAAGCATAATTTACCAGTTGGAATTTTCTAATTATGGTTCTAGTTAAGCTTTCCATTGGTAACTCTAGAACTTGTACCATGTGTCTTCTCTAATGGTTAGAAAATGAGTGTTTAATTGAATGGTTTATACTGACCAATGTCTGCTCTTTCCTCATGATCACAGAAATGCAGGGCAAATATACAGATAGTTGCCTACCTGGTGTGCTCATAATGCTGCTTGGGGGTGATGGACTGATGACATATGGTTTGTATATTGCAGTTTAAGCTTTTTTCCAAAACTTTTAAAGCAAATTTAATAACTTTACTTATTACAGTTAATCATAGAGATTTTTGTAGCTCTTGCTAGCATATTTCAGTGCAGCTCTGTCACAAACTCAGCTTGTCTTCTGTTGCATTCATGGAATTGCCACAAGTAAGGTGTTCTCATGTTGTCACTTGTTGCTCTACAGTGAGTGCTAAGCTTTTTATGGCCAATTCCTGTTGCTGTATGTATAGACTTAAAAAAAAAAAGGAAAATTCATGTAAATGCAAAAAAAAGAGGTTAACCTACAAACCTTTACTATCCTTTACTATTTACATCTGTGAGAAGCTCCATGTAATCTAACTTCTTATAACATTGCTTTTTTCCTTACGTATTTTGTATTTTAACTGCAAGTGTGTTTACACAGCTGTCTGCATTCATATACGTGTCTGCTCCCCCAGTAAGTGAGTGGTGTAATAAATGGATGATAATGTTTTGTGCCTATGCATTCACATACAGATTTTACACTAACAAATCATGTTTTACTTGAAGTCCCAGTTTCTGTCTTTTAATGTTGCATAACTTGCACTTTATAGTTGGCTCAAATTGGGCATGAAACTAAGGAGCCTGCAAACACCTTAGTACTGTTTCCAAAGCAATACAGGATGATGAAGTGCAGTCTAAACATTCACTTTCTGAAGTAACTTGGATGGTTTTAAAGTGAAATTTATTCAAGGATTTGATGGATATAGGCTTACTCTAAACCAGTTACTGATGTGTCAGATTTGTAGAGATGAGTTTTAGCAGATGATATTTTCTCAGTGATGAGTGAAGTGGCTGTAGGTATTTCCCTTCACACTGCCACCTCCTTTGAGACGAACATCCTCCTCTCAGCTAGTTCTGTCACCTTAATCTTTTCAGCCAAGCGTCTCTCTGGAGCCCTGGGTTTGCTCTTCGTGTGACACTGTAAGTAGTATGTGGACTGCTTTGAGATCATCACCAGCAGGGGAGGTAAAACCCAAGTAAAACATGACCTCTGAGGTTATTAAAGTCTTTCCGATGTCTTCTGTGAAGAGGAAAGCCTTCAAGTGCATAATATGTTTTAATATCCGTTGTAGATAAATGAAAAGATAAAATTATTAAAGTAGTATAAAATCTGCAGTGATATGGGAAGGGTATTTCTAGTGCTAATTTAGGGTTAAGCCATATTTAAAAATTCTCCAGTGGTACAGATTCAAACATTGGCTTGAAATTACTGAGGTGTGGCTAATTGTACCTTATGCTGGGTAAAATGACTTGTTTAGGTCTTGAATAGCTTATGGTGATCCATAGGCTGGCTGTTTTCAGAATTTGGTGGGGGTGGGACATACCAAAAGTCAAAATGAGCTTCAGTTAAGGATCTAATTCATTAGAATTCTGAAACAAGGCAGCTGTGGCTGTCATGGGACAACTTCTAGACCTGGTTTTCCAGCTGCATACTTACTGCAGTATGAACACTGGTGGTTGGATTGGCTGGACATCAGTGGATAGAGAAGGTCATTAAAAGCACTTGACCTTTAAGTCAGTGCTCTATGCGTGCAACTTTCACTGTGTCTGTATTGACATTGTCCTCTTTGAAGTACTGAGAGAGGGGAGAAGGACTGCAGGTGCCTCAATATAAGGCTAAGGGAACACGTGTACAGGGTGTGTGCATGTACAAAGCACAGGGGTCAGGTCTCAGTACAGGGTTTCTGCATCCCACAGCAAGATGCACATGAAGTTTGCCAGTGCATGGGACTAATGTACATCTGTTTTTAAATTAGTCATTCTTGGTGTTTTATCATGTTGTAAAACTTTTCCTGGTAGAACTGCTCTTGACTGCTGATATGAGTTCTAGTCATATTTTTTCCTCTTATCCTGAGAAGTGTATATAATTCTGAATATCTTTAGGAGGCCAACTTGAGCTGTAGTTGTCAAATAGTTTAAGCCTATGACAAGATGCTGAATTCAGTAAATAATATTCCATATGCCCTACCAGGCTTTGAGATGTCACTTTTTAAATGAGCCAATCATGAGTGATGTGAATGTTATTAGTCTTGCACTAATGCTGCAGAGTTTGTTGAGGCGTGTGTGCTGTGCACACATCCCACAACTTATATTTTTATGCCTGGAGCAGCTTCTCGTGTCAGCTTGCTCTTTCATGCTCTGAGTCCTGCTATCCTGAGAGTGGGTGGGGATGTGAATGAATATGTATAATATAGTGTGTGTGTTTATGCATATATACACAGAAATATATGTAAAAGAAAGATATTTAAATTTGTTTTTTACAAGGAGTAGTCAGCTGCACACATTAAAGGACAAGCATCTGTAATCCACATCTGTAGCAGTGGTAGCAAAGACCTGTGCAGGGGTGTGGAGAGGAAAGAGGAGCTGGACCACATGTGAGCAAAGCTATTTCCATGCTCCTGAGGATGGATTTGCTAAGACTTGTCTGTCAACTGCAGAAACCAGCTTCAGTGTTTTTCTAAGAGGTTTCTAGGAGAATGTACTAACACTGCTAATATGATGACTATATTTGTACTTGTGAAGTATTTCTGTTTTCATTCTCACATGGTGCAAGGTGAGCAAGCCACTATCTTCATATTCTTGCTGTTAAAGCCTGCTTTTAACATTTCTCTTGTGACAAACATCCAGCTGAAGGCATTTATACCTGCACCTCAAAGTGAAGCAGGTGAGAGGAAGTGGGTAATGCTTATTGGCTTTTTAAAAATTAAGGACTGATTATTGATGTAACATGCAGTCACAGAGCTAGTCAAAGTGCAGATAAATCGGTATTCCTTTTTCCAGAATTTGGGCAGAGATCTCCTGAGTTAGTGTCCTGATTTCTTCTCTGCAGGTATAAAAATACCAGAAGCACTGAAGCTTTAAATGGTAGTTTTAATTCAGTGAAAACAGTGAGGAACATAATCTCATACAAGCAACATCGTTCAGAGACTCAAGTGTTCTCACTGGCACATGAGCATTTCTTCATTTCTTATCTAGGTAGATATTGGGGAAAAAAAAACCCTACTTATTAAGCTAAATTTGCTGTTTTTACTTAAAAAGGGTAGGAGGGAGAGGAGAGGAACGAGTGATTTCGCACTTACCTTCCCCAGCCCCAAGCCCATTGCTGTCTTTGAGCTATCTTTATTTTGTAAAAGTGCTGAGGAAAAAAACTTGTGCCCTTAATTTTTAGGCAAGACTATAAGAAGAAAACCAAACCATAAAGAAACAAAAGCACTACAGTTAGCGTTGAGATGAGTTCAAGGGATTGATTGCCAGAGTGGAGCAGTTGGTCCAGCAGTCACCAGAAGGCTGGTCTTTTTCCCATCTAGAAATAGATTGCTGCCATTTTTATGTGTATCCATCCCTGTGATGATTCTTCTGAAAGGGGCAAAAAACCCAACCCAAAACCCCAGACAAACTGAAAATGAAATCTGTTTGTCTCTGAGCACACGGATATGAACATAAACCAAACCCTTTATATAAGTTTAACCTCAGAAGACTCCAATTGCCTGGAATGTCATATTGAAGACACTGTATCCAAATGACTTCCAGAAAAAGGGGGATCCAAGCACACTTTTAACAGTTTATCTGTGATAGGGCTTGGTGTGCACTTCAGGGGCTGCTCTGTGATAGCCACTGCTGATCCAGGTTAAGGGACGCCCTGCATTGTTTTGGTGGGAGACAATACAAGGAACGAAGCAGATATGTTTCCTTGTCACCTTCTTCTATTTGTATTTTCAGTACGTTAACCCTGGGGCGATTCCTTTATCATACTGGAAAGCATCAGAGCCTTTATTAAACATAAAGACACACCCTGTGCATGTTGTAATGTGCAGAGGCAAAGTGTGTCTACCTTAATTGTGCTTTTGTTCCTGAACCCTTGGGCTGAAAGGTGACAAAGGGAATGTCTGGGCTGCTTGTTCCCCCCTTCTTCTAGGAAAAGCTAATTCCATCATCAAAATATAAACTGTCTGCGTCTTTCTTGTGAAAGCTCACCGTTGCAGATAAGGTTACATGCAGAAGTCTTCCTGCATGCCAGTTGGGAGTAACAGCAGATAACTTGGAGCCTGCAGCTAAGATGAGCATGTTGAAGTGTCTGTTTACAAATCAAATATCGCCCTGGCATGGCCTGCCCTGGCACCAGAGCCCTGTGCACGCTAAAATTAAAGAGGAGGCTGGAAAGGGAGACATTCCTCATGTTCTGGGCTGGTCTCATTGGTTCAACAGCATGTACCACTACTGCGCTGCTGGCATGGTAGCCAGCGCAACTACAGTAGCACATTGTGCACTGGTGGGTAAGAGCTCAACAATAAGGGACTGGAAAAGACTGCGTTCCATAGAGAGGTTTTTAGAAGGCCGAATATTACCGAAATAATTTCACAAAGCTATATAATCTGAAAAGCAGCTGAAGTGACTGCCCTTGATCAGCTGCCAGACCTCATAGGGGTATTGCTTTCCACAAGCTATGGCAGCACACTCAGCCGTGTTAGCCCATCCCATAATTTTCTTTTCTATGCCATAGCTGAGCTTACTATTTATGCTAGTTTGAAAGTTAAGCATGCTCTTGAGTAAGCAGAAGAAATGATTTTACTGTTTTTTACTGTTGCTCTGTGGAAGAATGGCCAAATGCGTGCATGTATTTTTGAGGGTAGTACAGAGGGTTTAGACTTCAAATTCTAGCAAAGGCTGTTCAGGTTTCTAACCCAGCCTACGGAGCTGGCAGCAGTTCTTCTAGTATTGGTCATCCCTGCTGCCAAGGATGTTGTGATGTCCTGGAGGGAACAATATGGCAGCCTCTTAATCTGAACCTTTCAAATACTTTTAAAGTCAAAAGTATTCTTTTTTTTTTTTTTGTAGAAGGTCCCCAAAGCGGCGGGACCTTTTTTTTTTTAAGATAAAAAGCATTTGGAAATGGAATGTCCTTGGCTTCTCCCTACTGCCTTGCAGTCAGGAGCAGTAGGTCTGCAGAAAGGTGCTGTTTGTAGTGCTTCCAGGAGTTGTGCTGGTGCAAATGCCTGTTCTTAATGTTCAGCGTCCGTATTTTATTTAGAGCTATAGGCACATTCTCATTGCTTTTGGGAAGTTTGCTTGTAGCTTCACAGTGGGAGAAGGTGGTTTGGGTTTTTGTGTTTGTTTGCTTGTCATTTTAAGGATTTCTTGTCTTCTCTGGGATGCTGAGCTGTGTGCATGTGGTCGTTATTCATAATTTAAGAACGTCTTCATAGTAGAACATGAGCCAAGGGCCCATTTTATTCAGTCAACTCTTGTCTGAAGAGCATCTTGGAATATCTCTGTGCTGAGCACAACTCTGCCACACTTTGTTAGAGTCTCTTATCTGCCATGCTTCTGATTTTTTTTTCTGCTTTCGAGTATCTAGGTGATGAAAATCAGTGCCAGTGTTTTGTGTCTCCTGCTTTCCAGCTTCAAGGCTTCTTGTATGTGGCTGCTTCTGTATGCTGAATTGTTTCCATCTCACTGAAATCTAGCATTGAGGGGTGTGTGTGATGGTATGTGGTTACATGAGAGCATGTGTTAGTTGATTTCTGAGGCTTTTGCTACCGCTTGTCTCCATCTCTCTCATTTGTATTCATCCTCTGTTCCCTTATACCCAGAGGCTGTTCTTGCATGGTCACTGACCTGGGATCCTGATCTTTCAATCTACTCACTTCTCTGACCTGGTTGTGATGCAGTTTGGCCCTAAACTCTGTTGTCCAGGTTTTTGGAGAGGTTTCTTTCATAATGCCTCTAATATTTTAGAGGTGTTTCTGGTACTAATTGCTCCCATAACAGCTGGTCACTTCCCCTATATCCTTTTCTACATGGATTAGATACAGTTCCTTGTGAAATATCTCCTGGATGCTCCTGCCTCACTCTTCACTTCCATCCCCAGAAACCCAGGCTGGGCCACCAATCAAGCTGTTCTTCCTTTAGCTCTTGGGCTGCCTATTCCTTGTTTCTACACCTAGTCAGCAAGGAGGGTCTGCCCCATGCTTTTGGAGAAGGCCAGGCTGGCTGAGGATAACCTTAAATTTCAACTAGAAAATCAGGTGGATGTTTCCATTCTGTACCCCCCCCTTGCACCCCATACTTCCACATACCCATCGCTTACACCTCCCAAGCTCTTTGAGGCAGGGGCCACAATCAGCTTGTGACTGCTTTCATTATGCACAGCCACTGTTTAATGTGAGAGGTGTGTGCCACTAATGATTTGAAATTGCTTTTTTCCTACTGCTCTAGCAGTTCTCTGCTTCTGCTCTCTGCATCTTCTTGCTGTGCTCAGAGCTCTGAGTAGCATGTTTCATTCTCCTCCAGATGCCACGAGCAGGGTTTTGAGCTGTGGCTTCCCTAAGTATTGAGCAGGTGAATAACCAAGATTTCCTAATTCCTCTTACACCACCTCCTCTTTCTTCTCATGTCAACAGCAAAGCACTGAAGTACTCTTTCCCTCTCTGCCTAAAAATCTAGTTCCCCTTCTGTTAGGCTGAGCATTTTGCTATGAATCAGTGAAAAAACAGAATGGAGTGTACATTTGTACAGGCGTATGCTGGGGATTTACACTCCCACTTCCCTTATTTTAAACAATGCTGACTTGTTAAATATCAAAAACTTTAAATGTTAATCTTTTAAGGAGAATGAGTTGTTTTGACAAGAGGAGGTTGTTCACTGTATAGTGAAAGTGAAACTGCTAAATGGAATACACCTTCTTGGAGCCCTGCAGTATTGGTCAGCTTTACTCTTATTTATTCCTACTACAGATGTTTTTGATTAATGTTCAGGGAAATATTGCTGTAGAGAGCTGAAGTACTTTTAGTGGAGGATAGCTTGTGGACTGTGGAGGTCTGGAGCTGGGCTGGCCACTAGATC
The DNA here is from genome assembly GCA_025345505.1 of Todiramphus chloris collaris. Lineage (NCBI taxonomy): Eukaryota > Metazoa > Chordata > Aves > Coraciiformes > Alcedinidae > Todiramphus > Todiramphus chloris. The sequence goes on along the minus strand of JANVCC010000019.1, from coordinate 2,738,152 downwards.
AATGACAGATTCTATCTGGTTTTTAGTTTTAAAATTTGGCTATAAAATATAAGGCAGAGACTTAGGTCTAAACTTTCCTATGGTGCCATAGGAGCCAGTAAGAATAGTTAAGATCTCTGTACCATATTTGATTTCTTGTACTTTTCATATGTAGTTCTAAGGAATAGCAAGTTAGATGGAAGCAGAGATCACTCTTGAACCACATTAAGCATAGTTATCTCATTTAACTGTGGCTGTTCCCCTTGAATTGTTCCAGTCATCTTGTCATTTGATTGATCCTTCAAAACCGACACTTAACAGTAATTAATAGTCTGCAAGCTGTTGGCTAGCACTCAGCGTTCACACACTGATTTGTTTTGTTTGGGTATATATAGGTCAAATGGTATTAGCATAGTGTATCTTTGGCAATCTTGAGTTCTAGTTTAGATAATCCCATTCAAAAGTTTGTGGGATTTTTTTGGTAAACATCCTCTTAAACCTTAGATTTCAGATTAGTGCATGAGTTGGCCATAATGCTGGGATACTTTAAGCTAGACTCCTAGATCTTAGTAAGTGTGTGTTTTACAGAATTTTACGATTATATCCCTTTTAGGATTTTTTTAATAACTTGGTTTTGAATGTTTTAAATACATGTACTTGTATTTTGATGATTATCTGAATGATTACGTAGCTGCTAGTTAAATATGTTTTACCAGAGAAACTTTCTACACTCAAATCTTGTGATTTCCTCTTTGCTCCAAGGCTCATGTTTCTGCAGCTTGGAGGCTTTGACAACACTTAATTGTTATTGCTTGCAAAACTCTCATCTGTGTTAGAGACCTTTACTGTAGATTTTATTTTAATCTGATTGTACAGCTCAAAGTAATTAAAATACTCAAAGGTGGTGTTCTTGCTTTACCAAGATCTATCTTGCTGTAAAGTGTGTAAAATGTGTATTGTTGTTGGACCCCAGGCTTGAACTTTTGAGTCCCACTTCAACCTCCTCTACTTCTTTTTAATGCCCTGCACTCATAGCAGGGAGTAGATAAGGTTGTCCTCTTTTTTCCCTTCTCCCTGAAAACAGACACAGAAACCAGGAGAGGTGGGTTAAGAACAACTTGTCTTCCCCAGCTGTTGGGATGACTTTAGCAATTTCAGGTATAGCTGTTATACCTACTTCAGTGATGAGCTGCTCCAAGTGTGCCCCATATGAGACTGCTACCGATGGCCTGTGTTCAGGTGCAGGAGTTTTTGCCACGACAGCAAAATAACTAGGGAGGTGAGGTAGGTGATGTGCACTGACAACCCAAGGGAAAGCTTTGTTTGAGAATATCCAGCAACCTAGCCTGTGTATCTGTAAGCCTCTGTAAATGCAGATAAAAATTCCCTCCCTTCAGTAGTCTCTGGTATTTCAGAGACCCACTGTTTAGTGGCCAAACCTTCTCTTAAGTGTCTGGTCCACAGCAATGCTGTCCCTTAGTAGGACTGCTGTGAAGCCAAAGACATGGCATGAATCTTATGGATGACCAATTTAAAAAGGGGGAAGGGGAATCCTGTAAATATAACTCAAGTAAAATGCTTTAATCTTTTTACAGTTTTTCCTAGTTATAAAAGTATATAGATATAAAGATATTCATGAAGTGGTTGTTAAGGGCTTATCTTTTTCCTGAAAGCTTGTCATCTTGAGTCTTGTGCACAATAGAAGGAATGTCTCAGATGTGATCTCCATCTGAGTTCTTAATATACTTTATTTTTATCTGCACTAATCTGTGAACTAAATCCATTTTACAGGATTTTCCTCTATGATTCCCTCCTACCATTTTTAGATAGTTAAAAGCAGATCCTAAAGGAAATGCTTAATGTTAGAATATGGGACAATTTTCCCAGAAAAGATTTCCCTGGTTATCAAGCACAGACTTGGCTCTGTTTCTGTAATGTGCCAGCATACCTGTACCAGAAGGAATATTTTTTGGTGAATGTGGCACCTTCATGAAATTATCCCTGTGCTCTTGAGACATTCTCAGAACTTGTTTATCGGTTCCTAAAGATGAATCAAAAATTGATTTTTAATTTGACAGATTTCAGTTATAGTTGCAGGTTTCCAACTTTACAAGAGGCTTTTTTAAAGTAATGAACTATTATTATTAATATTTTTAAGTAATGAACTATTATTATGCTGAAACTAAAAATACCAGTCTAGCATCAGCCTTGTAGACCAGTAATGAAGTGACACCAAGACTTTTTAATAGCTACACAAAACAGCTTTCACAAAGTGCCTTTTTAGCATGCGCATGGGCACATGCATGGAGGAAAGAGTAAAGCGTATAGGAGAAATGCAGATCTTCCTGATAACCCTTCCTAACACAAAGAATGCGTGTTCTGTACTGATACAGCATTAATGAAATTGAGTGGACTGAAAGATTGAGGGGGAAAGGGAAAATATAGCTGCTTCCTTTTTGGTTTTCGTGGCACTGAGCAGGACACGGCGCCTTGCCCTGTGGGGCTGAGCAGCAGTCTTCCTGACAGAGACCATTGCTGGAGGTGTCAAAACTGTCACTAAAGCACCAATTGTATTTCAATGTAGTGCCCTAAGTAAAGGAGGAAATTCATCCTTTATCCCAGTGTATTTTCCAACCATTCTTTTAAAATTTGCCGTCTTGTTTGCTTTTTTTTTTGTAGTCTATCGTTTAATCAAAGTTGGGCAGTGGATGCTCCCTGGGTAGTAATGCTTTTAGAGGGTTTTTTTTTCTTCCCCTTGGCAAACTACAAATGAGATCGTAGAAGTAGTGGAGAGTGTTTCCACTTAAACTGGCCGCCTCGATGTGAGAGGAGGCAGATGAACATGAGCTAGTGTTGCTGCTGCTTCCCACCACGTTTCACAACACCCATCTGCCAGCCCAGCATGTGATCCTTCCCTCATGCCGAGCCGCAGAAATGTCCTGGTAGCCCGTCTGCCTGGGGAGGAGGAGGAGGGGGCCCCAGCAGTGCCCATGAGGAGATCCTGGGAACAGGGATTAGCTGTGTAAAACAGCAGTTGCTGCCTGTAAGGACTCATCTGCATGAAGGTGCTTTTTAATTTTGGGGAAATCAGGATGGGTCCTGAATCAGCAATATTTACACCAGTGCTAGCCTGGTTCGTAAACTCTGACATTATCTGAAACTGCTTTTGGAGTGACGTCTTCAGCGTGAGGAGAGGGGAGATGAATAAAGTATTGCAGCAGATACTGTGTGGTACTTAATTGCATTCAGACAGTGTTGCTTAAATACTTATTTCTCTGTGTTTTCAAACTTGTTTTCATTTAATTTAGATGAAGGGTGAATAGAAGCTGCTGATTTGGCCATCACTACATGATTCGTTATTTCATAATACCTGTATCATATTCCCTCTTGCTCCTTTCCAAACAGAATTATCCTGCTCCCTTTAATCTCTTTGTGAAGGAGGCCACCCATGCATCTAAGAAGGTTTTTTTTCCTTTCTCTCAACATTTCTCAAGTGCTTTTTTTTTTTTAAACCTTGGAGACTATTTAATGCCATTTGTCAGCCTTGAGACTAAGATGTGCTTTTTTTTTTTTTCTGCATCCTTTACCTCCTTAGTGTAATGCACACTAATCTTTCCTCCCTATCACATTCAAGAGACTATTTCCAGATTAAAGTGTAATGTGGGGACATGAAAGCACACAAGAACTTTTTGCCTGCTGCATTCAGTACCTGGGCTAACTTTGTAGCCAAAAAATATCTTGGGAATTCTTCTATTTTCAGAGATTAAGTAGAATACTCTCTCAGGGATTTTTTCCATCATATGAATTTTTATTTAAAACCAGGAGGGAGAGGAAGTTCTGATGCTGATCTTCACCTGTAATGGTGTACTGTGTAATGTGTACTGGATTCCGCTTAATTTTTTCTTTTACAGATAGGTTAATTTCTAATTATGCTAATTATACTTTGATTTTTGATTTGGCAGATTTAAGGCAGGTCCTTTTACATTTTGTTGAACACTGGTGTGGTTTTAAAACATTTAGTCCTCTCCTTTTCCAATACCTTTTTATATTACGTGCAGAGGTGTGTGTGTATATATATGAAAATGGTCCAACCGTATTACCTGCAAATACTTAAACACATGTGGTACGTGGAGTTGGTTACAATAGTTGTAGTCATGGCTGCATGTGTTGCTCTACCTGAGACCTATTTTCAGTTGTGTTATATCTTCTGCTTAATTTGACACATCAAAGTTGAAATAGTCCAAATCATCTTTCTTATTTTTTTCATTTGAGCATTTCAGGTGTCATAATGAGAGCAAGGTAAATTGGGACCAAGTATTTGCTTTTAGCACTGTAGGGATGGATGTTGGCTTGGACCAGAGTGTGGCTCTGCTGTCAACTAACAAGTCCAGCATGTGCAGTGAAGATGACTCGTCTGTAAGTGCTGTGCCCCAGTTACTCACCACACACTTCCTTAATTTTGCAACAAGTCAAGGACTTTCAGGAAGACAGAACCCCTTTGGTTAGGGGAATCGAATGCTGCCATGGCAAACTGAATTCTCCACGTTCTAGTCTCTGGTGCTGGGCAAACTAAGCAGAAGTTACCATTAGTTGCTAACAGTGTGCCTTGTCTTCAGTTTGTCTCGTGATGAGCCTCAGGTCTCTCTTGCAGAAGTGCCCTGTTCTCCTTGCTACCAGAAGTGGCTTTGAAGCTGCTCTTTGAACATGCAGACGTGCTGAGTGCTGTGGAAAATTAAGCCCTTGGTGGCCAAATTGGTCACTCAATTAGTAGTTCCTTTTGACAATTTTGGCTTTGTTCTCTGTGGTTCAGCTTTACATTCTTAAAACCCTGGTAATGCCACCTAAACAGAATTGTATTATAGGGTAAACTTATTAATAGTTTTGAACATTTGGATATAACTGTAAGTTCCCAGGAGAGGAATTCACTCCAGGGTTTGTATGGGATGTGGTAAATAAGCCGAAGTTATTGTTTTCAGGCGCTGCCTTTCTGGTGTGTGCAAACAATGACTTCAGCAGCTTCCAGACTTATTTTTCTGATTCTTCCATACTATGGTCATGGTTTCATGAGACAGTAAGCTGGGTATTGGCGGGCCTGCAAGATGAAAAACACCATCACCACATGCTGCAATGCGCTGAGCCATTGCAGAGTGGCTTTGCCTATTCACATGCCTTCAAGAGGAGTAACTTTGTCCCAGCAGACCACGTGCTGGTTTGGGTACTCCCATGTCCATGCTCTTCTGCCTCTTACAAGGGACCAATGTGCTGTGACCTTCACTGTGGTGTAAATGGGTGAAGTTGCTGTGCTTGGCCTCTGTCTGGTGGCATTGGTCCAGATAGGCTGCCCAAGCTGGGAGGTGTGCTGGGCAACCTGGGTCTAAGATCACCCATCCACAATGGCCTCCACACAGATGACAAGGTGTTATTCAGTTACGTCTTTCAAAAATGACTGCTTCCTCAGGTATTTATTAGGGGTTGATTGATATTTCATTTTCTTTGTAAAGCCATGCTAGCCAAGCCTCTTGCTGGGGATGCAGTTTTTTATTGACAAAAAGATTCAGCCAAACTTGAAGGTACTTTGAAGATCATTTTTGTCATCATCAGTTGTTGGGAGCTGGTGGGACCGTGAAAGCGATGGCATCTTTGCTGAGGTCCTATTTCACACATCAAAACCATAAAATGCCAGCTCTGCTCACACTGTGCTGCAAATTTTAGCGCATCAGGGCCTGCTTAGTTGGGTTGCATTAATATAATTAATTGAAAATTGCAATTTTTTGTGGGCTTAAATATGCCAAGAGTACTTGAAGTGTGCAGATGGCATTAGTGGTTCAGCCAGGCTTGATATCTGGAGGACTGATGTCAGCAGCGCTCTGCACCCACACCCCCTTCTTTTCCTTACTCGGCTCTTGTTTTCTTTCACCTCACCTCTCTTCTTTTAAATCAAAAAGCCACTTGCACTAACAACCTTTTCTCTTCACTCATATTACCACCTGACTTCTGAAAAAAAAAATAAATTCATTTTTGCCCTCCCTGTTAAATCACCTGGAGCACTTGCAGCCAAAAAATTCCACATGGTCTCTTACTGAATGGTTAATCCTTCTGTGTCTCTCTCTGCCTCTGCTATTTGAGACTTCAGTTGTTGTCTCACTTTAACTCACAGTCAATGGGATGAATCACAGAAGGAAGGGGTGGTGGTCTAATGGATTTACTTTGCAGGAGTGGAGAAAATAACTTCAGGTTCTACAGCATCACTGAAGTTCCCATCCCTAAGTGCCTGTGTGAGAGAAATTATGTGAATAACTGTGATTATGGACTAGATGCCTTGAGATTAATTTGTTTATGGCATAGGGCAGAAACGCTACAGCTCTGTAAGAAGACGTCTATGAAATTGTTCTGAACGTGCTGAAAACAGCTGCTCTGGTTTGTTCACAGGTACTACTGCTAAACCTGTGAAATCTGCATGAGAACCGGGATATTTTAATGTGTGCTTCAAGCTCTTGGCTCTACTGAAGAGCAACGTTTCCCTGTTTCTTTTTTCCTTGTAAAGCAGCCTCGATCTGTGGGGCTTGGTGTAGGGTAATGCTGTTTATAATGAAGTCAGAATTGGCTTTTAGTCTGATGAATGAAAGTCCACAGTATAAGAATGCAGCTTTTTGTGAGAGAGACATCTGTGCTATAACAAGAGTAGGAGACCCAATTTAGACAACTGCTAGAAGGAGAGCTCAAGAAAAGGAAAGACCTTTTTTTTTCTAGCTTAGATTAAATATTTGTACAAATAAACTTTTCTTTTCAGCTGCTCATCAGAATTGCTGCTGCACCACCAACTTGGCTTTGAATTTTGTTCTGATTGCCCAACAAGGCTGTACACGAAGAGTGTTACGGAAGAGCAGCTTAAACAAAACATGTTTGTTTTGCAGCAGAACTAGAGTCTTTGGGCTAGGGAGAAAAAAATTAGGCAGAGGGAAGAGACAGTGCAAAGAGAAATATGAACAAATTAAGGATGTGAATAGAAACTGGCTGTTGCAGTACATACACGTGAAGCAAGAAACACATGCAGGAGTTGAGTTCTGTGTTTTGAAAAGTGAGTTGCGATAGAGGATCTGGCTTTGAATACAGTTGCAGTGACTTCTTCCAACTGCATTAGCTGGCTCAGTTAAAAGTGTACTCACCCATGAAGCTTGCTCCTCACATGCACACATGTGCCCCAACTGCTGCCGAAACTTTTTTACTAGTGCATTTTAAATACAATCTGGTTAAAAGGCTATCCCTGCAGTGTGGATCGCGCATAAATCCTTGCTGTGTGAGATTGATGGTGATGAAAATACAAGTGCCTACTGAGGACAGTGCTGTGGAGAGCAAGTGTCTTTGACCCAAGAGGATTGTTTCTCATTTCAGTTAAAGAAAGCCTCAATATTTTGAGGAAACTTCTCCTAAATCTGCTTGGTAAAGCAGTGCTTTTGAGAATATGGGAACGCGGATCGCTTGGATTAAAGCCCAGATGGACACTGTCTCTGACTGAAACAGCTCAGAAGAGGATTAAGAAGAGCAGCATAAGTGGGGAACCCCTGGTGAAGAGGAGTGGGACGCTGAATGTGCTGTCCTGGGCTATTTATTCCTCAGCATTAACAGCAAAGGAGCCATTTGGTTCTTAGGCTTCATGGGGCAGATGCAAAGCTAGTATGTTTAGGGACCTTTGATGGCTGAGCAGAAGCATTCTGAAAGTAGTAGTTTTTAGGGGGAGCATAGTATCTTTGAAAAAGTTGTGTGGATTCAGCTTTAAAGCATTTCTGTTCTTGTGAAGCTGGTGACTTCGATATGTGAGTCTTAATGTAAAGGTATGCTTAACCTAGAATATCAACTTGATATGGAAATAACTTGGAAAATACAGATTAATTGTTATCCAAGAAAATCTCATGATACCTCTGTCATTACAGCATTTCTCTTTTCCTCTGTGATTAAGATTGAAAATGAAATTCTGATTTTTGAAACGATGCAGCTTCAGGGCACGGTGGGCATAAGCTGGTGGTCTGTGCAGTTCAAACATGATAAAAACTTGTCTTTGCTAACTGAAGATGTTGGCTCCCATTGTAGCACGGTCTGCTGTGCAATACGGCACGGGTGTTGATGTACTGTAGGGACAAAGAAATTGCTTTATCGGGCTAATTAACTCTTCAGTATCCTATTTCAAGTAAACACCACAGAATGGAACTCTGATCCAGGGACTTGCTTTGCTTTACTTGCTGTAAAACCCTGACCCCACCTGAGATTCTGCTCACCTACTGATTTCGGTGGAGGCACAATCACCACTTAAGCCACTAATCACAGGGCTCCTGGCTGGTGTGGAAATAGGGCTGCAGACCAGACCTTGCAACTCCCACTCGTCTGTGCCAACGGTTCCGTTGTCTTAAAAGGATCTTCCAAAGGCTTTTATTTTAATACCCTGGAGCATCTCTGCTTCAGTAATATTTAGTGAATTTCAGAGCAAGCTTTTCCTTAGAGAGCTTCAAACTGTCAGATCTGAGGAGTGGCAGAAAATTATTATTTTTTTTTTAGGGGACTGAAAAGGTAAACTTTTGGAGTAGGCTAATCTCTGCTTGTAGGAGGAGAAGACAATTAACAACTTGTCTATGAAAACAAAACAGTTGCCAAGAAAACTTATTAGATCCCATGAAAGAAGGATGGGGAAATTCTGCAGTTAGAAATAGCAGTGCATTGCTTTTTAAATACCTGATTTGAAATACTACCTTTGAAATGTCTGTGTGCAATTTCAATTTTATTAGGTGGTAAAGATTGGAAACTCTACGATCATGTAAGTTGTCATTAAGGTTGGGCATATAAACTGCAGCTTATCTTCAAAATGTCGTTTACTTTGTAGCAAAAGTATATGGTACATTAATAAGTTATAATTTTTGAATTCTTCATCTTGTGAGGATGTAGACTCTGAATTTTATGTTTCTGGGAACCGAGGTTTTGTGGACTCTCAGTTGCTGGTTATAGCAAGTGGAAGCTGCACAGATGTGTTTTTATGCCTACTGCTTTCCTTCTGTCCTTTGCTTCCTAGTTTCCTTCCTCTCCCAAAAGGATTTCCTCCCTTTTGTACTGATGTTTTGCCTTACGAGACTAATTGAAGTGAAGAATGGCACTTTGGCCACAGAAGAGACTGCGAGTTTAATTTTTTCACTTCTTGGTGTAACTTTTGAACTTTTCCAGCATCATTTTAATTCTTGAGGCAAAACATTAGGATGCAAAAAACCACAGTGATGTACTTGTGTTCTGTGGTGGTTATTGCCACAGTCACTGTTTTCTGGAACATTATTTCTCACCAAGAAGAAAATAAACTATATACTTTGTGAATTTTAGAAGTTATAAAACTGTAGGTATTTTAATGTTTTTATGGGAATATTGACACCTTGATTTTCTGAAAAGTCACATTGTTTTTTTCCCCTCTTCATTCTCCACTTGATTACAATAAAGCAAATTATGTCACATACTTCATTCAGATTTTTTTTTGCCTGTTATCATATGTTTTTACCTCTTCCTCCTTAACTTTCTACAATAATTGTGACTTTCAAATAACTGTGAAGATACTGGTGCAAGTGATTCCTCTGGAATGGGTCTTTAAGAAAACTGTCAAATGAATTGCAGAACAGCTCTTGATGTCCTGGTTATTCTGTTTAACTTCTTTATATAGACAAGAGAATAACATTTTTTTGTATGACTTGCGTGTATCGGGAAAGGAGAAGAATAAACAGTGGCAAAGCTATGTGTATGTGCTTGGGATACACGGAAGGGTTATATTCCAGATTTGCTCTTCTCTAATTCTTCCTGCCTCTGCCTTAGCCCCTTCCGTGAGGGCAGGTGACTTGGAGGTTTATTTTCAAAGTTTGGGACTTGCATCATAGTGTGACTTCTTGGAGTGATGATCTATATTTTCACATTCATGAGGTCTTCAACACAGATTGTTTTTGATGTGAGAAAGAAAACAAGCAATGTGTGCTTGTTCTTCCCAAAACAGTTAACATATCTTCCTTGTTGGAATGGACATCTTGAATGCTCTATGTTCTGATAAAAGTGTTGCAAATTTCAGTGATTTTACAGGCTTTTGTTTTATTATTTTGTTTTGAAATTGTTTTGAAATTGAAACCTGTCCTTTCTTTTACCTCTTGGTAGGTGCTGGATAGTTTGTTAGCTCAGTATGGAACAGTGGAAAACTGTGAGCAAGGTATGGCTCTACTCTCAAATTGCTGTTAAATTTGTAGTGGGAAGTGAGTGCGCGCTGAGCTTAACCTCTTTTCCTTATGTTTGCCTTTCTAGTGAACACTGACACGGAGACTGCAGTTGTAAATGTAACATACGGCAATAAAGACCAGGCTAGACAGTAAGTATCTGCCTTGTTACTGTGGCCTAACGTGCTTTTTGGAATTCATGATGATGTGATTCCTATACACAACTTCAATTCTGGTTCATTTACTAATAAAACAATTGTGTAAACAATAACTTTCTTAAAAAGTTTCTCATCTTCCCCTTGCTAAGGCTTATGTGCTTTACCTTAATTTGCTTATTTTTGCCATCAACTTTTCCTGCACTTTGATTACCAATGAATAGTTTTGAAAATTGAAAATGTGAGTAAAATTATTTGACTGGGGAGGACAGAAAGTTAATGACTTGCCAGTTACAGAGAACAGGAGTTACTGTTTAATGATTTTTAGCCATGTTTTAAAAAAAGCATTGTGATGCCCTTTTACAGTGTTGATTACTCTGTCTCTCTGTTCTGGCTAACAGCTGCATTCTTCTCCTATTCATCTCTGTTACTTTGCTATGATTTTCCCTTGAGAAATTATTTTTTTAATAAATGTAATGCTGCTTCCAAACATGCAAAAAGTCATATTCTGAATACCTAAAATAATTTGTTTGGGCTTTTTGAACTTTAGGCCATGTATCTTATGCTTGCTTATATCTTCAGTAATTGATAACTTTTAATCTAGATATCAAAATTTAAAAATACAACACTTTACTTCCTTAGTCAGTGGTTGTCTATATTTTTATTTAAATATCTGTATTATAAATTACGCTATAGTTTTAATTTTGCTTTTCCATCACAAGTGGAGAAAGGACTTGTGTATTCCTTAGGTTTTAATCTTGTGACAAACACATTTTCCTCCTCTTTCTAGCTGTAGCAGGTTAAACAAAACCAAACACATGGAATAGCTGACAATGAGCCTCTTATTTTAACTTTGAAATCTCTGCCACCTTGTGGCCAACTAAACGCAGCAGTTAAGATGCAGAGTATGCTTATGGTATGCATTAATTCAAAATTACAAATGAAATAGTTGTACATCTAATTAAGTAATTATGACTTCTGTGTAACTTGAATACAACACATGTATTTAATCTTTCAAAGTGTTAGGTTACTTGTTAGTGTATTCTAAACAAATCTGATGGGAAACTTGTGTCAGTGGTGTCTCCTGTGTACGCTGGAGCTGAAGGAAGCAGTGTTTTTCTTGAATTCACTCTTTACCCTCTCTTAAAATCTGAATTGTTCAAGTTCTTCAGATTCTTCTGTTGTTTTTAATTCTGTTGCACAGTAATTAAGAAAAATGTTGAATTTCTAGTTCTGAAGAAACTTCTGGTGCAGTGTTATATTAATGTGACGTGCCAGTTTGTCCTTTGAAAATGTTGAGGAAGTACCTAATACACTGTGGAGAGAAGCACTGCACATATTTTTGAGTTGTATGTCATCTGTGATGTGGGTTCCTGGACTTGTGCTCTGCCTTCTGAAGCTGAAAAGAAGCATGTACAGTTTCTGCCCCCCCTCAAACCGTACTTGTTAAATTTTAAGGTCAAACAGGAGGAAATCCTCAGACAAAAGACAAGACTTGAAAGAAGCGCCCAAGATAAAATTTTGTCTTGCATGAGAAATCATGCGACAACAACTGGAAGCATCTTGAGTCTGAAGCAGGTGAATTAGCATCCAGCATGGATGTTGGAGGTGGACCTGAAGCAATACAGGTTGAATGATGACACAGAGTTTGATTGCTTTGAATAGGTAGGGCTAGTGGGGAGCTTTGATTTGCTGTTGTTAATGTTTTGATATGGACACAGGATTTTCTAAGGGGGAGTGGGGAGTCCACTTTCTGTACAGAAAATGTTAGCTTAGATCATCTGGGTACAAGATGCAACCTTGCAACCAGTTAGAAACTTCTAAGAGAAGAAGTGGCTGGATAGAAGTTTTTCTAGGGAAAAACTGAGGAATGAAGAATCACTACAGGACCTGTGCATTTGTGAATTTTCTGCAGTGACTCTGGTGTTTCAGTTGAATGGTTTTCCCAGACATGACCTAGCTTTGCTGGGAACTGGCTGTGGTGGACAGAAGGGCTGTGGAGGGGGAGTGGTATAAGAGTGCCGATAGCTGATAAAAGGCAGTGTTGGTCAGCCTACGCAGGAACAAGGAGTACCAACAACTGACTTTATCAAAAGCTGTTTAGAGTCGTTGAGAATCAGCATCTGCATAAGAGGCTTTGTATTTTGGAATTCAGCTGTTCAGGGTGAATGAAGCTCTTAGCCGTGACTTCTGGAACAAGCACAGTGATGTGGAGTTTTCTATGCCACCACACACAGTGGATCCCTAGTTCTAGTTGTGTCTTTTCTGCAACACACGTACTAACCTCGCAGTTAGTGCTGGCTGACAAAACATGCAAAGCTGGCTATTTTTCTGCTGGGTGGACTGTATGGCATTGCAGTGCCTGCTGGAGTGTGTACTGGCAGCACGCTATGGTGAAGGTGCTCAAAGACAATCTGGAGGTATTTTTGCTAAGCAGTTCTAAACAAGTGCAGTATGCATTACTGGGAGGATGTTGCTTTTGAACAGAACTTTCGGTTACACCCAGCTGGAAGTTGAGCCTTCTGTCTTGCAAGTCTAATTGTTGTGTCAGAGGTGTTTTTTTCAATCTAGGCTGGTACTGCAGTTGTGGCATATTCAGTATAAGGCTATATCCAGAACTGAGCTGGAAACTGAAATCTGTGAAAAATGCTGCAGTCCTTTTGAGAACAAGTCTTGGATTGAGCACACAGCACCCAAAATTGGAGATGTGCACTGTTATTGACTTCTAGCTGGAATGGAGGTCTGTGGCTTTGACCTGTCATAGCGATGCCTCTCTTTCTGCGCTGGACAGACATGAGGAGGTCTTGGTAGGAGAAGCCGGATGCTGCTCCTTGCCTTCATGTGGCCAGAGCAGAGAAGTCAGCATGGCAGATTGGGTACTTGTGAGTAGCCTAGTAGGCTTGTGCGGAGGTGTACAGCAAGCACAGAACCGTGCATGGGCCTGGGAAAACCACCTTTCACTCTCTGGGACTCTGAGTATCGAGGAGAAGGCTGGGACTGCCAGGGCATCACTGTGACCCCATCCCCTTCTCTTTTGCAAGAGCTTGAGAGGTGGAGGGAGTCATTCCAACTTGGAAACTGCCTCTGCTGCTGTCGTTTGCAGAAACTGGAGAGGGACTTTCAAAGCATGTGCACCCTGCTATGGCACATGCAATTACTGAACGTTGTGGTGGATTGTGGAATATTGGGAAGAGAGGAGTTCAGATGGCAAGCAGCAGAGTCTGAAGCAGAAAGAAGCCTGTGGTTCAGTTTGAACAGACCAACCAGCTGCACATCGGTACCCAGGCCACTTGGGACTTGCTAAAGGGCACCCCCCTCTTCTCCCAGTGTTGATCCCTGGCTGCCACTAGCAGGACATGCTGACTGTGTCCTTGTGATGTGCTGCCATGTAAATTGTCATCTTCAAAAGTTACGCCACCTCCTTTTTCACTCCCAAGAATGTTCTAGTGTCAGCATCTAGTGCATGCTGCAGGATTTAGCTCTACTCAGGATTCTGAAAGAGAAATTGTGTGCAAAGTTCGCCTCACACATATGAAGTGGGTGTACATTGTTTTAGTATGGGCCTAGGTGTCCATCTTCAATCTTCTTTTTTTTTTTAGTCTTAGGATTGAGGTGTCTCTTGGTTGTGTCTTGTAAGTGGTAGTGTATTTTAAATGTGGACTGCAACATGAGAAGCTCACGATCTGCTTCTTTGCAGATATAAGTAGGTATATTACTTTGAGTGTTGATAACAGTGGTCACCTTTTAATTAGAACACTTGCAAAAAAACTATTTTGTTTTATATTTTCAGTATAACAAAGTTCTGTGTGTGCACATAACGTGTACTTGATTAATGATTAGAGTTCATAAAACTAATACTTCTACATACCATCATGGGTAAGGACTAATGTTGCCATAGGAACAATAATACTGAAAATTCAGTGGTGTATGATTCTAAGCTTAGACTTATTTTTTTTTTGCTTTGTTTTTATTTCCAGAAATACTAATGAAGACTATTTTTTAATTTATGCAAAACCCTCATCTTCATACCAAAATTGTCATGTATATCTGTCTTATCAGTATTTGAACATGTCTGTTCAAGGAGGAAAAAAGAAAGGTGGTGTGCATACAAGCTGCATGTGGGAATGAAATATATTCTTCATCTAGTGCTTAGTGTCATCACAGTATCAATGGATGAATGATTTCCAGCATGAGACTTGGTGCTTTTATTGCAATCATTTATCTAGGATGTTTAACCTCCACTAGCATCAGAAAGGAGAACACTGTGCAAACATCCTCTCACAGGGAGTTCATGAGGGGACAGTGATGAGATGTCATTTTGATGTGAAAAACTCAGGTGACTAATTTACAAAATACTTTTTTATGTAGGGATTTTTTTACTTCTGAGCAGGTGTCACGTGAACATAAGCCAGGCTGCTGTACATCTTAACAGAGTATAGGCAGTAGTTGCTGCAGTCTCCTAGTGAATTTGCTATATAGCAAAAAAAAAAAATCTGAACTACACTGAGTTTCCTGTCTGCCAGCTCTTGCTGGTGTATAAAAAGGGAGCGTTTTCTTTTACCATGAAATATTAACTTTTCAAGGAGAGGAGGATACCTCTTAATGAGGAAGTTGAGTGAATTTTTGTCCTTCTTTGTCATCATTAAGTGACTCTAAGATTTTAGCCCTTGCACAAAAGATGGCTTGTGGATTGTTTCAGAAGGTACCAGCAGTGCCCTCTGACAGAGATAACCTGCGTGGCCTTGATTAACTTATGGTCATGGAAGGAGATCCCCAGCCCTGTTTGGAAAGGCAGAGGCCTTTGCAGAAAGGCAGAGGTGGTGTTGCTGTGGTTTAGACTTGGGTTTCTGAGGTGGTTACTCAATGCAAGTAAGTACTTACAAAAGGAGGTGAATTTGATGTGTATTTTTTGAACTGCAGCAATGGTGATGGCCTTGGCTGAAACAGGGGCTGCTAGTGCTGTGAAAAAGCAGTTTGCTTGCTTTCCTCTGAGGCTCAGGCTTTCCCAAGGAACAGGAATGGCTCTCCTGATCATAACTCTTGTAGAAGATGCTGTTTTACAGCAATTTTGCATTCATCTAGAAGACGGCTTCTAATCACTCGTCTCTATTCTTGTTTTTCATGGTTTGTTTTGTTTTCCTTCCCTCCCCCAAGCAGTGCCTAGATACCTCTTAAATTTTGAGCTGAAGAGCTGCTGAGCGATCACCTTGCCTGATTCCAGCCCAATGTTTTGTGACACAAAATTGATAAAAATGAGTTTAGAAGAGTTAAATAAAGGTGTACAGCAGTACTTTAAAAACCTAGTAAAAACTGTCAAGTATTAGAATGTGAAGGCCAGGCTCAACAGCCAAAGTGACCTTTCAGAAGCTGTGGGCTTGTACCTTCTGTAAGAAATGCACCAGAACTGTGTATTTGCTGCATCACTGAAAATTAGGTATCATGGCATTCCCCTGTGTGCACCCAAATTGGTGCAGAATGTGCGACCACCTACCCAAGAAACACCAGTGTCACCAAAAGCTTGGGAGAGCAGTGTTTAATTACTCTTTGGACTTCTCATCACTTGTTCAAGTCAAATCATACAAGAAGTATATATAAAATATTGAGAACTCTGACTCAGAAGATGAATTACTTATTTTAATGTTTTCTCTAAATATCTAGGCCAATTTAAACAAATGATACTACTGTAGTATCTGTAGTGTACTAAAAAATCTAGTATACAGTACTACAGATACTATAGTATCTCTAGTATTAACTAAAGAAGTGAACTTTAAAGCAGGTTTGCCTACGTATACTTATTCAAAACCAACCCATACAATATTTTTTTTACTGTGTTTTTTTTCCATGTCATTATATTGCTTTGGTGGCTAGGGATTGTTCACTGCTGACATAATTGATTTTCCACAATAGCAAATGAACTTTTCTCAGTTTGTTTTGACTTTATAGTACTTATAGTCATATAGAAACATTCAGCAGTTCATTTTTTTTCTTAAGTAGAAAAATTCCAGCCTTCTTTCCACAAGAAGTATGTCATATATATAATTGCCAGTTGTTGCTGTAGAATGTTTCTTGTGAAAACATGATAGGTATGTAGCTTGGTTGCAAACAGAAAGCCTAGTCTTTGTCCCCCTTACCACTTCTAAGGAAGAGTGAGGTCTCATGCACTGATTTAAGGTAAGGTTTTGTGTTAGTGCTAGGATTCTGGTCTGAGATGTTTCAAAGCCAGAGGAGATTGGGGCGTTCTGGGAAAGAAGCCATGTCTGAACTTGTCAAATGAATATGTGGAAGGAAATGAGTTGGGCTGGATATCAATAGAGCCTACCAGCAAGTTTGCAAAATTGTTGGTGCTCATCTCTCCAACATCCTGAGGTTTGATTCCAAAGGAAACAGGGCTTGTGCAAGTGCACTGTTTGGTGGTGCCATTTGCCTCCCTGGTGGCCGTTGAACTTTTTGGCTCATTTTGGTAAAGCTCAACCCAAAAATAGAGATCTCAGATATTTGCAACCACCAAGAATTTAGTATGCTCAGGTTGCATAAAGAGAAAAGGCTTCAGACCCCTTTCCCAGATAGGATCTCCATGGAGATAGACTTGAGGAATATGCCTTTCATGCACTGGAAATCTATGCAGGAACTAAAACTTGAGAGACAAATCCATAGGAACACAAGTTTTACTAGTCTGGCTGTTCGCTGCCCTTACTGTTTTGTAAACGTGGTTTTTTATGTGATAAAGTGCTCTTCAAAGTCTATTGAGTAAAAGTTAAGAAATGTCAGCTTTGAAATAGCCTCGGCCAATTTTAATCTAGCTCTCTTTTGCCATATGCCGTAAGAGATTCTTCTGTTACGGGAGCAATTACACTCCAGCTCTGTTCCCAAAGGACCTGTGTCTCATTTGGTGAAAAGAAGTATTTAATGAGCAGTGATCAGTTATTCAATATTTTGCTTTCCGCATTCATTGGTGTTGCCATGGGCCTTATTTATTATCAACCCTCATTAAACTCTGCTTCAAAGACACAAATTGCTGGTTTTCTTGTAAGCTCTTACTGTCTGACTGGAGTATTTTGAGAATGCTGGTTCAAATGCTGGGAGATGAGGGGCATGTTATCCTCAGTACCCATATATCACATCTTAACTGCAAAGCTGCTGCTTGAGACCCAGCCCGTCAAACAGAAGACACCCAGAAGATAAATAGTACTGTCCATGGGCTACTCTCGAAAATTTAAGTGATTGGCAAACATCAGCCTTTATATCTGCAGTAGGGGCACAAGTATAAGTGTTGCTGAGGGTAGTGTTTGATAAACTGACAGTAACTGCCTCCAAATGTATGTGAATGGGGGGACTGGGTTAGATTTCTGAGTTTGAGACCTTGCTCCAGAGCATACAGTTATTGGATCTTTTTAATGAAAATGTTGGAGGCTTCTTTAACATGAGATGGAAATCTCCTCTCTTCCACAGCTGTTTTTAATTTAAATATCTTTAAACAAAATCTATCAGTAATTTTTTGTCCATAACTAAGCCTGGCATTTATAAACTCTTCCAAATTAATGCATGTTTTGGTGATATCAATATATAGGTGATAATCTGAAAAATATGCTATCTGTAGTGAAACTTTCAAATCTCTGTCTTGGACAAATATTTTAATTTTATAGTACTAGATTATCAGTGTGCTGTGTGTTCCTGAATTATTTAATTGTATTAACTCTTCTCTTTGTTAGTAGAAGATTTCTACCCCCGCAAAATCAATTATTTTTAAGCTTAGAGTTGTGCTTCCTCTGTGAAGACAAGGAGACCAGTAGGTCAGGCGGACTTGCAACTTGGCCTCACCTTGGTTAGAAAGAGGGGCTGGGCACAGCAAGAGCTGAGCAACTGGGTGGTTATTCAGGGTGATGGACCATGGTGTCTAAAAGGACAAGCGAAATTTAATCGTTGTTCAAATGCTTTCTAACACTTTTGCATCTGTGGAGAGTTTAATAGACACGTTGGTTTTAATTTCCTGCTAAAGCTTTAAACCTGGTTACATGACTAGTTGGTTAGTTGCAAGGTGCTGTTGTAGCCGAAGTTTTATTTCAAGTGCCATTGACTGGCTTCGAAAGCTTGCTTTCCTGCTGAGAATGAACCAGGAACTGTCTTTCATATCTCTTCCCCCCTCAACCCCTCTCCTGTCATGACTATGTCAGTTATTGCAAAAACTACAGGCAAATAGCTGTGCTGGCAAAAACACTAATGAAGATGCTGTGATAGCAGCTAAAAATTTTTCCCTCTGGTGCAGCTTTAATTCTATTTGGGAAACTGATTTAAATTAAATCAGGCAAAAGAATGCTTTTGAGTGTATAAGCTCTGTCTCCTGTGAGGTTTTGCTGATAGGGTTGCAACAGCAAAGCCTTTAAAATGCACAGAGGCCCAGAGCAAGCAAGAACTAACTTGTAGTTCTTAATATGTGACTTTAAAAAAAAAAAAGTTGTGTAAACAGAATCTTGACTGAAGAGTTTTGGATGTAGCTTTCCATCTTGGAACATTTTTTGCTTTGTCATGCGATTTAGAAAGACCAGAAGTCTGTATCTCAATGATGTCTTTTCATAAGGCCCTGAATGTGATTGTGGTTTTGTTTTCTCCTCTCTCCTCCACTTTTCAAATAGAGCAATAGAAAAACTGAATGGGTTTCAGCTTGAAAACTATTCGTTGAAAGTTGCATACATCCCTGATGAAATGGCAGCCCAGCAACCTCCACAGCAGCATCCCCAGGGAAGACGTGGATTTGGACAGAGGGGTCCTCCAAGGCAAGGATCACCTGGAGCAACCACAAGGCAGAAACCGCAGTCGGACGTTCCTCTACGAATGCTGGTTCCCACTCAGTTCGTAGGAGCCATTATTGGGAAAGAAGGAGCGACAATCAGAAACATTACAAAGCAGACACAGTCCAAGTAAGTTACTTTACAAAACTGTAATTGTAGCTTTCATCCTGTGTCCTCATCTCCCCAGTAAAGGGAAACTTGTAAAACTTCACAACTAACCTGCGTGGTCAGCGAGCAGATGAAGGTAATGGGGAATAGGAAATCTTTCACAAGATTTATTTAAGACCAGGATTCTGTTCTTGACACACATGTTCAAATTTAGCTGACTTATTTCTCTGGTTTTAACAAAATTGAAATTACACAGTACTAGTGGAATGGTACTTGACACTGGAGAGTTTGCTTGTGGATGTACTAATAAGGTTCTGGCACAAAAAGTGTAACTGAAAAGAGCTGTAATATGTTGGTCTGTGGCACATAGAGGCAGTGTGGTGACATATCCAAGCCTTTAAGTGGTTATTATAACATTAGTTTAATTTAGGGTATTCCTAGGATTTATAAATGTTTTCAAGGTGGGGGGAATAACCTTCCTGTTTCCCTCAGTACTTCTTATGCCTCACCCCTTGAATTTCTGGTGAATACATTTATTGCTATCAAGTTGCAAACTACACCAAAACAACAGATTAAGGAAATGCACAGGAGGCAAAAAGCAAGCAGCTAAGTGACCTAAGAAGCTTAAAGCGCTTGGGTCTAGAGATGCTGGAGGAGATTTTCAGTGCATGTTAAATCCCTACCCACAAGGAAGAGCTCAGCGAAGACACAGAGGGAGGTGGGGATTGTATTCAAAGAATTCTTCCAGGATATCCCTCAGAACGGAGAGTGAAAGATGCTGCCTTCAGCAGTATACTGGTATGAGCCCCCAGCCCTGTAGTTACAGGAGACAGGACCTGGAAATGAGTTGTATGTGACAGATATGAGGGTGGGGGGCTTCAGTTCTGAGAGTAGTTACTGAGCATAAGGGAGTCCCTTCTAATTACATCCACCCCACTCCTCCAATGAAGAGACTCTCTCCCTCCCCTCCAAACCCAGGATTATCATCATGTTCCTTCCAGCCTCTCATTAGCATGTTGTAACCCAGGAGACTAATTGCTGTGTTTAACAACACATGTTTAAGAGATTTGTGGTGTCCTGACAAGACTTGGTTGTAGTTTGTTTATGGGTAACCAGTTTTTCAGGTGATATCTAAAATGCTTAATTCTCAGACTATAAAAATCCTGGAAGATTGGCATAAGAAAAGTTTCTGTGTCTTAAAAGCTGACTGGATAGAGCAGAAATAATCAGAGGTTGCTGACTTTACAGATATGTGACTTCAAGTACGATGTTTTCATTAGTTTGGGGATAAAAAAAGAAATGTCATCTACTTCCAGTTGCACCAAGGATTGCCATGGGCTTCTTAGAAAATGCTGCACTGGAACAATATGAATTTTCAGTATCAGAAAGAAATGGAAAAATAAGGGGGCTTATTGAAAAGCATCATGGTTGTTAAGTTAAGAAACAGCTGTGGTTTGGGGGGGACAAGAGGAAGCGAGAAGCAGAGGTGGAAAGAGCGTGTCACTTGAAGTTATTGGCAGAGGATAAAAAATATCCAAGGCCCTGTCTTGATGCAGGTCATAATTATTTTTTGTTAAATTCCTAGAGCTACGTAAATCATGGTGTAGACTAAGGCTGGTAGTTTTAGGGTGGTAGAGAGTGGAGCCAGTGGAAAGGTTAATGACAGGAGAAATTTTATGCTTAAAAAGCATAGGAAAGTAATCTTGAGGATGAACGCAAGTACTAAGACACTACTTGCTAGCGGAGAACTCCTAGGAAAGTTGGCTGCTGAGGTCATTAAGAAAGGCAGGATGGGACAAAGCCTGACTGTTCTGTAGCTATGCCGTCATTATTACAGGACCGACAGGGCTGGTAATAATATTGAGAAATCTTGATGAAATATTGTCTTCAGTGGTTTACCACAGATTGTCTATCTAGCAACTCCCCTGAATATCTTGATGGGAGTTTAATGAGGAAAGGAGATCTCGGTGTCCACAAAGATAGGGTTTAGCTGATGGAATCAGAATAAGAGAAGCTTTTTATAATGCAAAAAAACATTTAGTTTTTAGGAGATGTATTAGTTGTACACTTCTCAAAATTGAACCACTTAAATGTAGTCAGTGTTGGCTCAAAATAAACTGGTTTTATGAGAGCTGGGAATACATAAGGCTTACCATACGTGGTTACATGTATATGGTTACAGTTAATGTTTTGGGTTTTTTTCAAGAATTGATATTCATCGTAAAGAGAATGCAGGTGCTGCTGAGAAACCAATTACCATCCACTCAACTCCTGAAGGCTGCTCAACGGCTTGTAAAATTATTATGGAGATCATGCAAAAGGAAGCTCAAGATACTAAATTGTGAGTAAAAGGCATTTGATTATGGAAGCATTAAAAATCTGGATTCTTGTTGACTCCATTTAAAGATGTAGTCTTCAAAAACCTGTTAACAAGTGAATATTTATCCATACTTTAGGTAAAGGAATTAAGACTTTTTATCCCTTTCAGGACAGTCTACTTGCTTAATGAGCCCCAGCACCCATCTACATTTTTCAGCCATTGTCCGGCTGTGATTTTTGAGGTGAACTGGAGCACATATTGAAGCTTCTAGAGCAACTAATAGCTTTTAATCAGAGAGAGCATGACAAGTTGTGAGCTCTAACTAAAAGCTTTAAGGTGTATTTCTTCTTTCCCAACAGCTCTTGCTACTGCAGTTTGAGTTTTGTTTAGCAAGTATGTTAGAGTGAAGCTATAGAGGATAGTGCTGGTGTGCATTGCACTTGGACTTGTTCTGCTCTAGTATAAACATGTGTAAGTGAATGGGAGTAGACATCTCTATAAAAATAAAATTTATCCATAACATGCATAAAAACTTGTGCTTTGGTTTCCAAAAGTCTCACTGGGTGTAACCTCCATTACAGTACAGAAGAAATCCCTTTGAAGATACTGGCACATAACAACTTTGTTGGACGACTTATCGGCAAGGAAGGAAGAAACCTGAAGAAAATTGAGCAGGACACAGATACTAAAATCACGATATCTCCGTAAGTTTTTGGTGCCCTAATCTTTTATAGAGATGTCTCAAAGAGCAGCAATGCCGCTGTGTTACATTAAGGTACAGCGTTCTTACCAAAATATTACGTGTGTTTTGAAGGCTGAGATTAGCAGCCTTTTGGAGGCCTTTCCATAATGTGGATTAAACTGTGACTTAATCTCTGTTAAATTTAATGTAAACAGTGAGTCTTCATTGTAAATTCAGTCAAGAGCAAGCCTAAAAATAACATAGGCTATGTGGAGCATGTGTTAGACTATATTTTAAGTGTCAGTTGTTTTTAACATATTATACCATATGTAATGATGAGTGTTTGAAACTACAAGCCTGGATCAGTTCTGAGCTATGTGTGAAAATGAGTGAAACTAGTGATGTTTTAGTTTCTGGTATAGGTTAAATTTTTGGGCAAGAGAGAAGGAAATAAAACAAATACTGAAAAAAGTACTCCTAGTGGGAGTTCAGTCCCTCTTGGTCACTAGTAGCCAAGCTGGGATACACTGACTAGTCTGCTTCAAAGTAGTAGCTTTTGTCTGTGAGTTTGTGAAGGTAACTGAGATTCAGCTGGGATTAAACATGAGTTTTTACCTTGACTGGAAATCTGCAATTCACTGATTAGATCAACATTTTTGCAGAAAGTTGTCTGTTAATAGTAGTTTTGCCCTGGAGTAATATCTTCAGAGAATCTCCTGCTTTGAATAACGAATACTTTGCCTTGAACTTTCAAGCATTTGAGGGCATCCTGCACTTAAGCTTTAGCCAGAAAGGGTGAGAATGAGGCTTATAGGCTGTAGGAAAGGGAGAAAGTTTGGAAGACACGTGAAGATGTATGAAGAGATGTGAATATGTGCAGGAGACCATCCAAAAAAAGCCCAACAAAAAGCCCAAAACAGTACTGCAGAAAATAATTCAAATGGGGGCAAAGCAACTAAGTGAATGAGGTTCTTCAAAATTGGATGGAAGTATCTTGAGACCTTCCTGAAGGTATGTAGATGTTTATGGAATTAGTCTGAGGAAGAGAAGTGAATCAATTGGAGAAAAAGCACCCAAATAAGTGTGTTTAAAGAATAGGTTTTATAAGGCCAGCATGCTCTCTTAAATGTGTTGGCATAAACATTTTGTTTGCAAACAGTACACACACAGTTAATGCTGCTCCTTACAGGGAAAAAAAATATGTCCGGGGTAAATGGGATAATGGTCTTCATTCTGTGAAACCAGCTTGTCTTTATTGACGATGACACGACACATTGTCTGTAAACACTTGAAGAGTGCTTCTTAATTTAGCAAGTTCTTGGTTTATTTGCATTAAAATCTTGGCCTCAAGATTATTCTTGTCATGCTATGCCTGAAATAGCCCCATGATGTCTCCTGGTTGAATCGGTACATAAGAGAGCATATATGCACAGTGATTCTGCTATGTCTAATTAGTCTTTCTCCTGGTCTCTTCATTTAGGCTTTTTGGTAAGCTTGTCCATAAAGTTAAAGTAAGGCAGCTGGTCTGGGAAAGTGTTTCCTCTCTTCTTTTGGGGTGTTTTCCACCACTTTCCTTCCTGAGGCAGTAACTCGGTGCTCGCACACTGGAAACTTCAGGATTGCTTTGTTGGATGCGTTTTGTGCTTGCCGCTGCTGAACTGAGATGCGCAGGTTGCCACACTTGCCTGCTGTGCAAGAAAGCAAGCCTTGCATGCTGCTTCCTCGCTCCTTCCTGTCATGAGCTTCCTCACCCCTCCTGCATCCTGCTCTTTTTTAATTTTTTTTTTCCCAACCTCAACCCTTCAACTCACTTTTTCTCAGTACATGAATATACCGTGGCTTCCCACTCAGTTTCTTCCATTTCTACCTTAATAGGTCAGCATTTGTTACCTAACAAAGTGCTAGTTTAATGCTGTAACCCTTGAATTCTCCTGAGGAGTCACTAGTGTTTCGCAGCAAATGTTGACTTGCGCACAGCTTTTGTTTTTCCCGTTATGAGGATTTGGAGGCTCTCCTGCAGTTTCACTAAGGGTTGGTTGTTTTCCCCTCCTTCCTTAAGAAAGTTTCTTATGCTCTGTGTTTTCGGGATGTCGAAAATGTCTGCAGCCCTCTCCCTACCGGTAGGGCTGGTGTGGAGTGTGAAGCTGAACGGTGCTGCGCTGCTCTGCAGCTCATGTTCCTCCAGAGCGCCATGTGAGCATCTTGTGTTGCACCTGAGCACATCTCCCCCATCCGATGCCAAACCTCGCTGCTGCGGTGATTTCTGTTGCGTTTGCTGTCAGAACCGAGTTTCTCCAGATTCTCTGGGAACTGTTTGAGCCCTGTTACGAATTGATACTACGCTCTTTGGAGGGCAAATTCGACACGCTCGGATGTCATCGCACTCAAATGATAAACCTGGATTACCCGTCGCTGTTTGCTAATTAATTGTGCTTCTGTTTCATTTCCAGATTGCAGGACTTGACGCTCTATAATCCAGAAAGGACCATTACAGTTAAAGGCAGTATTGAAACTTGTGCCAAGGCTGAGGAAGAAATTATGAAGAAAATCAGGGAGTCCTATGAAAATGATATTGCTGCTATGAATGTGAGTGGTCTTGTGGCATGGGCCCTTTCTGGAACTAGAATCATGGAAGGATTTAGGTGTGAGGGATCTCTGGAGGTCCCCTGGCCCAGCAGGGAGGTTGCTTAGTATAGGACCCACTTCAAAGTTAAATGAGCTTGTGCAGGGATTTGTTCCCTCTTGAACACCTCCATGGGTAGAAAGTCCACAGACTCTGTGGCAGCCTGTGCCCTGTCTCACTGCTCTCGTGGTGAAAATTTCTTTCCTAACATTACCTCAGCATTTCCCTGTTGCAGCCTCTCTCTGTTGCCTCTTGTATTAACTCCTGGGTCTTGGGCAAGTTAATTTTTATTATTTATGTCTGTTATTCTAATGAAAGCCTTTTCTGGCTTGTTTTGAGTAGCAGAACTGCAAAATTGATTTATATTGAGGAAATGAATGAACATTTCACTCTTTTTTTGTTGCAAAAACCTAAAGGAATGTGCGTTTGTGTACTATTGTGGCTTATGTGCTCTAGTTCATAGATATTTCTTCAAGTAGCGATTCCTAGTCTCTTCATGCTAACAACATATGGAAGAAGGATCTCTCCTGCTTTCAGTTATTAAATTTAAGAAGGCTTAATTAAGGTTTTTTTCATATAGATGATAAAGACATTTAGTTAATCAAAGATGGTTCCTGATTTATATAATAAAAACCACACCTTGTTAGTTTGCCAAAGTATTACTAATGCATATTGAGAAATGATTGAGATTTTTGATAAGTGATAAAGAGCTTTTTGTGTGTGTATCCAAATGGTATGCTCTAGAATCAGACTGGAAATAATTTTTCATTTTACAGTAGTCTAATTTTCTAGAAAAGGCCATTCTTCATGGCTTTCCTACCTGCTGGAGAGAATATTCTCCCTGCTTTTCCCCTCTCTCTCATACTATAAGCAAACTGTGGGACACAAACTACACACAAGGACACAAAGTGGTTTTTTAGTGGTACATTTTTGCTTCATCCAGTGAGCAGGATCATATAGTGAGTGAGATTAAGACTGTTCTGCTCTGTAGCAAGGGTGTGTTAAGCAGAAAGCTACCTCTGTTACTGGATGGATTTCAGGTTTAATTTGGAGTGATTATTAGGGTAGTTTTTTAAGTTGGTGTTTTTGGATGGTTTTTTTTTTTGACGTTTTGTGTTTGTTTTATCTGGATGGTCTGAGATGAAGTCTATCTCTAGCTGAGGTATATTTCTAAAGCATAGTTGTATTACTGGGCAATAATCTGCAAAATTCAAAAGGGGTACTGACAAGTTTTGTGTCATGGACAATAAATGTTTCCTACATGATGCTGCTGCTTTTCTTGGGTATGGTCAAGGAAGGGACAAGCAACATTACAGTTGATGCTTTCCTGGTAAACGCTGGGGGTATATTCACCTTTTGCAAGGCATGGGAGGAAGGATGGGGTACTAGCATGGCATATACCCTCAGTGTATGAAAAGTCAGGGCTTGTGCATGGGGTTCCTCTGTCTCTACAGGGCTGTCTGTCTTGTATAAGGTCAAAATAATTACATTACTTCTCTGGTATTTTATTCACGCTGAAAGTAAATTGCACTATTGCCTGAATTTCTTGCTATAAAGTTTGTGTTTCACTGGTTAAGTTGGAAAGTAAATTGCACTATTGCCTGAATTTCTTGCTATAAAGTTTGTGTTTCACTGGTTAAGTTGTAGCAAGTGATTCCCAACTGCCTTTCCTACTACGCATTTTTAATGTTACTGGCTGTGCATATGTTTGGGAAATAAGTTTGAAGCAGAGTCCTTGGGGTAATGGAGATTAAATTGTTATTATTTTTTTAAAATAACATGCTGACATCTTCTCAAAAGGTTAATAGCCTATGCCAACTAGGATTTTGTTTAAAGTTAATAACCAGGATTGTAAATTTTAAATAACTCTTCTGTCACTGCAGCTTCAAGCACATTTAATTCCTGGATTAAATCTGAATGCCTTGGGTCTGTTCCCACCTTCTTCTTCAGGAATACCACCTCCCGCAGTGAGTGTTGCCTCCGCTGCTGCTGCTGCTTCATATCCACCATTTGGGGTAAGGGAAGTCTTTAGTTTTGGATAGTTAGTGGATGGTGATACTAATATCTGCAATGCTGCTGCTCAGAACTAATCAATTTGCTGTACTTGTGCCAAATTACCTCAAAGATCTGGGAACGGTGTTTTAGTAGCTGTGTTCTGTTAGTTTTCTAAACGTCGTCTGTCTTCCTGTTTGCACACTGGAAATCTTTCCTGTGGCTGCAGCTGGGAGCAGGCATTCATTGGACATTCAGTGAAATGCTCGGTGAAACCAGCAGTGTTTCTTAGAAAAATGTTAGCTCCCAGTTTCTAGAGAAGTTGAATTATTACAGAAAGAAGTCTCATAAAATGGAATTTAAAAATTGCTGGAATTTGCAATCAATAATGTTAGTCTGCAGTTGTATTTCTGTTGATATGGAAGATAAAAAATGATCTCTGTTATAAAGCAGGGATCTACATGTAGCTAAAACGTTTGCTTGAATGTAGTAGTTTTATAGCTGTACAAGCCCTGTTGAAATGCAGGATTGCTAAATATATAGGATTTAAATTACATGGATGAATCTCCAGAAAGCTGTGATTTGTCACACTGCTGTTTAAAAAAACATATGAAAAAGTTCAATAAAATCTTACTCAAATCCAGTGCTGAGGTCTCTTGCTATGGAGCAGAAGACAATTTTTTTTTTTGTATCAGAAAGCTCCAGAGTCTTTCTGGAAAGAGATGGTTAAGAAAAGACAACCTTATTACACAAAGAAGGTGATTTTTTGCATCTCTCTTCCCTCTTTGTGGTGGGGATGGTTGTTAACAACTCAATGGAAGATGAATTTTCGAAGTTACTCTTAACAGATGGGTGACAGAGCTTTACAAACTCCTGTGTGGTTGACTTTGCTCTCTTCTTTGCTCAACATAATACCTAGAGAGCTAAGTCTGAGACTCATCATGAACTAGAATAGTGAAAATGCAGCACAGCACACACTGGACTTTATCAAATAACTCAAGTGGGTCTATATATGTTACACCAAAGGGTGGTTGTTGCCTAAATATTTTTCCCAGAGGAAGAAGCCAAGAAAATGTCACAGCAAGGAACAGGAGAAATTCTACACTCGTAGCGTTGTTTATGGGAATGAACAACTTGGGTGTTATGAATGTATTATAAACTATATTGAGTATAATAGTGGCTTTATCAGGAAAAAGTTCTTCAATGAAAACTGCAACTCAAATATGCTTATACTTATTTTACTGCTAATAGCAGTGACTCTCTATGACAAATTCTCTCCCCCTCAATCTCTGTACTTTGATTAGGGTGGCAGACTAAACGAACTAAAAAACCAGGGTTTTGCTTCACTGTATTGTGTAAAATGCCATCTGTAGTAATGGATTGCTTCTATTTCTTTTTTAAGAGAAACTAGAGGTGGTTTGTTAACAGTATGTAACTTTCTTTAGCGGTAATGAAAAGCACAGCTTTTTTTACTGCAGATTTACGAACTACTTTGCTATTCTTGAGATGGATAATGTAAGCCTACAATTCTGTTCCTCACTAGGTTTATTTTCCATTTTTTCCCCACTTTTTGGTTTTTTTCTTCCTTGCTTTTGCTTGTAATTATGCACCTAAACAGTGCTGAATTTAGTGATTTCAATCTTACTTCTCTCTGTCCCTGTGTTGGTTGGTAGTGTTTTTTTATAGTGCTACCTCCACTGGTAGTGCTCCTTTATCTCCCCCAGATGCACCTTTTTTGGCTTGCACTTTCCAGGTTTCTGGAAGTAGGATAGCAGCAGCATCTGGAAAAAGGCATCAAGAAACAAGTGTCGCTGTGTAAAAGTGTAGAAACTTTGCAGCTGGAAGAACCACGCTGTCCAAAGTCTGTCTCTCTCCTGTTGATGCTGTTTGCCCAGTCCTCTGAATAAGACTTCCATAGAGTCTAGATGTTTGATAAGCTAACATGCAAAAAAAAAAAAAAGGGATAAACTCACAGATTCAGAGGATAATCTCTGATGGCTTTTGTGGAGATTGAGGGTGGACAGCCCCTGAACTTCATATGAAGGGTGACCTTATTTGGAAAAGAAAAGGTGGTTCTTTGGGCTTCAAGCAAGTCAGCCCCTCAGATTACTTGGAGTTAGGTGTGCCTCTCTGGGGAGTGGAAAGCAAGGAAAAATATGAGTTTATCTTTTAATGGATGCAATTTTCCAGGGAACAGTTTCAGTTTGAAATACTTTTTTTTCTTTTTTTTTACTTTATTGGGCAGAAACTTCTAAATCTTTTTGTTGTATGAAGATAGTTTCTGAAACTTCTCAGTTTTATGCCTTGCATTTAATTTTTGTTTTCTTCCAGGAGAATAATTTTTAAGACGCTGATTAAATAGAGTATTGGGGCATGTAGAAGTAGGAAAAGCAAAAGGAAAGGTCTCACTATTATTTTAAAGAAGAAATGGAAACAATTTGAAAGGCTAGAAGTGACCACGGATGGGGATTTAGGAGGGCTCACGAGGGAGTTAAAAAGTAAATTAGAAATCTGAGGAAAAGAGGCTTCAGGGAAAAGAAGCCTTAATGAAGAAATCAGAGGGAAACCTCATGTCCATTTACCTATGAGCTATTTGTTACCAAGTTCCTTGGTTTTGCAAAAGCGTTTGAACCACCCAAGCCCTTTTAGCTTGTTTTGAGTGGATATCCTTGTACACTTGGGAGCACTGGGTAGCTGGTATTGAAGGTATCCTTTTCAGGCAGCTGACAGTCCTTTCTGAAAACACATCTGGCAGGAGGCTATAAGTGTATCCTGCTGCCACCTTGCTTATTCTTGCCAGTGCAAATGTTGCCCTCTGCTCAGGGTTGGACACGGGTGGCTCTTCCTTGTCTCTTGTTCCTTTGACTGAGTAAAGGTGTGTTCCTCAGCAATTTCAGCTGCACCATCATCAGGAGCCTCTTGAATGTCATTCAAGTCCTTTTGTGAATGTGTGCTTAAAAAGCATATAGTGAGCCGTGGTACCCCACTATGATGTGCCTGAGGGTTATGAAGCTTTTATCTGAATACTTTGTATGGACCCTTTCTCCACCTTGATGTGGAGATGGATTCAAGTGCCTCTCCCTGAGGTCAGAAGAGGTAGGTGGGTAAGCTTTGGACATTTGTAGAAGAGTTTCCATATGGAGCTGATCATTCATATATACTATTTTCTAGTGACAGGGTGTTGCTGTGACCTTGAGTAGGACTTGTTCCCAACAAAACTGAGGTTTCATCTTAATTATTGAAACAAGTGTCTGTCACATTCCTGATTCTGCTTTGCTTTTTTTTTTTTCTTCTTTCTTGCTTTCACGTATGTGGGTGGAATGATAAAAATCTGTATGGCAAACAGATCTAGGATTCTGTTATGTTGCCAGACCTTAAATTGACAGGTCTGAACACCCATATATAGAGCCATAGCCAAATATTCCTAAACCTGGGTATTCAGGAGCTTGGAACTGAGTAATTAAGTCTAGCTGTATTTAATGTGAGCTGTTGTGTGATGCTTCCTCTCCCTCTTTACACAAAACTGTAAAGCATATTTGATAAGAGCATGAACACTGTTCTCCAGCTGCTTCAGGAACAGTCTGATGTCACAGAGTTGGGAGACAGTGATGTTATCAAACACTGGTTTGCATTTTGCTTCTTGGACTGGGTCACATTCAGGAGAACCATTTCCATGTGACTGAGAAAGCCCATTCTCTATGATCCATATCCATGATGGTTGACACTGGTGTATAACACGGGTCTTATTGCATACACCCTCACCGAATTTAATCTGATGAGATGCAGTTTGTCTCACTGAAAATCTGTCTGTTGCTTTATTGCTTGTCCTGGCAGTAGAGTCCATACTGGAAGGCACAGGCTGTCCTTGGTACTTGTCTGTTAACAGATATAAACATGCATGTGTGTGCACATGGCTATTGCATGTGGCTAACAGGGTCTGAGCATCACATCTAGTGCAGACCATTCTTTCTTTTCTCTTTCCTCCTCTTTCTGTCTCTCTGTCATTCGTTCTCTCTCTCGCTCGCTCTCTCTCCTCTTCTTTCTCTCCTTCCTTCTTTTTCCTTTCATAGTTACCTGTCCATAGCAACAATTCTTGATACTGCAACTGTATAACTTATTTGTAAAGTCTAAGCTCTGCTTGCCTGTTTAAAACACTCATTTTGTGTAGCCATATGAAGGGGATGCAATGGAATTTCATATTGTCATTCATTTCCTGAGTTTTCCTGTCTTTTTGCAAAAATCCAAGATCTGTATGCTTTTCTCTGACCACCTAAAAGACAAGTATATCAGAACATGTGGGAATCATTGAAATGTTGTAAAGTTTGAGGAAAAAGTAGGAATCAAATGTCTCAGTTAAGACTATTAGGAGTTTAAAGTTATTCTTACTGTCATATATATGGGCATGATTTTACTCTTATGATCCTGGTGACATGATAAAACTAATGAGTCTTTTTGATGAACATGTGCCCTTGTGTGACCATACTAAGGCCTTCCAGAGCCTCTTTGTAGTTGATGTCTTGTCCAGCTGCTTTTGGACTTGGAGAACCACCACTTCTCTTTACTCTAAATCTTTCTCTGTAACTCTGCCCTTAAATGCTTGTGTGTTGCAGTTCGGACACAACTGCAAATAGCTTCATTAGTCTGCCCGTTGTCACTCATAATGAATGTCATGAGTTGAGCACCTGCAGGAAGAACTGGGATTTGTATGAGACAGTAATATTCTGCGAAAGTGACTATAACATGCTGCAAAAGCGAATGTAATATAAAATGCTCTGTGCTATGTTTTCTGGAAGATATGTCACAACAGAAAATGTTATATAAAGCATCCTAGCCAAACTGCTTCAGATGTAGAGCTGTATTGCTCAAAGCTGTTTTGATAAAGTTGCTGCTTCTGTCTTTAGAACTTTGGGGGAGAATATGCATATACTTGCCTCTCAAGAATAGCAGTTTGTTCTTATGCAACACTGAAGATTTTAAAGCACAAGAAAACCTTGAAAATCCTTGTATTAGACTTCAGCTGTGTACAGTCGTGCAATTAAATACAACTGGCTCATCTACTGGAGTCAAACAGGTTGCGCCCTTCTGTCTATAACTGAATCATTGTATGTTTAATTGTACATCTGACTGCTTTGCTTTTGCAGTCTTTGGGTCTGCAATTTGGCATCCCAAGGATATGGGGGAAGGAGGGCTAGCCTGCTGAGAAATCATTCTGCCTTTGAATGTCCTGAAACAGGGCATTGGAATTATTTCTCTCTCTGTCTCATGGAAGACATATTCAAACATATGGGAAGGTGAGGTGGAGACAGCTTTCTTCCCCAAGAGGAGCTCACGCTAGCTGCTTGTCTACATCTGTATGGTCCTGTAAGAGACAGCTGAACTTCTGCTGTGTGGAAGTTAGTTAAGGTGAATCGATGCTCCTCCACTTGCAGTAGGACAGCTTTCTCTACTGGTCTTTTTGCACACCTGTTGTAGCTTCTTGAAGCTCTACCCTCACAATGCACTCTTTCCAGCCTTTTAGCCTTACAGTTAATTTTCAAGTTGTGTGATGTGTGTAGAGGCTGAGGGTATTTGAAAGACATTTAGATGTGATACTGAGGGACCTGGTTTAGTGGTGACTTGACGGTGCTGGGTTAACAGTTGGACTTGATCTTAAAGGTCTCTTCCAACCAAAATGATTCTAGGAAGGGGGAAGGGGAATGATAAAAAGGATTAAAAAAATTAAGAAAAAGGTAGCTTTTTACATTAAACAAACCCAAGAAATCAAATCGCCTTTTCAATGACAAAGTAGTCTTGTACAGTCGGGCTGATAGGTTGCTTTCTTTTTATTCTTTTTGCTATTCCTCTTGAAGCATTTTGTTGCAGGTAAGGATCATGCCAATGGAAAACTTTCTCCTTAGAAGCTGTTGTGGTCTAGAGAGAGATTCCCTCCTTATTCTCCAGTAATTTTTTTAAACAATAATAGTAAAGAAGAGATCTTCTATATTGCATAGATGTAAGAGAAGAAATAACTGTATTGTGCTTTTGGCAGGAAAGAAAAGTAATTTAAAATGAAAAATTGCTTCATTGAGGGCCTTCGTTTGATGCCCTGTGTATAGATGAGAGAAGGAAGAGGAAAAACTCTGTTTCCAGGTACTTTGACTCTTATTGGGTGGAGTTGGGCTCCTTTGGATGTCTGAGTTTGATAGGATTAACTCGTGCAACTGTTACGTCTAAACTACCCAGGGGTAGTAATGTGTGCCATCAGAAGTGGCTTTGCCCTGATTTGTCTAGCTTGTTAAGCAGTAGATGACTTTGTGTGGAGCTGTTGTATAGCCAAAAGAGGATGTGGTTTCAGAGGGCGAAGAATGATCTTGCCCGTGTTTTTACAAAATGGTTTTATACCCGTGAAATGAAAACCATACGTGTGCAGCACACACCATCTTGAGGACGCGGCTACAGGACAACAGCACTGTCTGAAAAAAGTACTATCAGCTAATTAGTCTCCTACTGAAGACTGTCACTTCAGTGCCTTGAATACACCTTTTCCACTGCTTAGTTTCTGAAATTCATTAATGATGCATTTTTGACAGTGATGAAATTTGCTCCATGGTGCATAACACTGTGGGATTCTTCTGCCCTGCGGAGAAAACGGTTGGTCCTCCCACCGCCTCAGTCTCCTGCTCCTACTATGCTGTGTTGGCAGGGACCCATGTCCAGAGTAACCAGGAAGTATTCTGCCTCTGGAGATGGATTGGCCCTCAGTGAGGGAAGGATGCAATTGGGACCGTATGGTGCACAAAGATCTGGCTAAGTGACAGTTGGTATTTTTTGGATGTGTTTAAGCCTCCAGTTATTCTTAATGGATCTTTTTGCAGTTCTGAGGTTGTCATAAGGCAAACATCATCATTCACTAACTAGTAATGCAGACTTTTAGAAATAAAAATATCTCCTTCCTCATTGCAGGTTTGAATACTTGTAGTGATGTTTGTAGTTCCTTGGGACAAGAGATAAGAATTTGTCTTGGTTCTTTGCTCCTAGATTCATGTCATGGGAAGAAGATTTAATTGGTGTTCCCTTGAACGTTTCAGGCTCATGTGTTCTATGTACTAGGCTCAACATTTTCTGATTGTTAAACTAAATGGGAAATTTAAGTCCTAAAGGTGCCAAATAATATTTTGTTACTAGAGTGTGCTGAGCTCCTTCAGGCTAGAAACAAAAGTAGGTCAAGTCCTCATTCTGGTGTAGCTGGCTTCATCTTCGGTTTGTTTGTTTATTTGTTAAACACGATGGAAAAACAAGTGCCTCTTCCGTATTTTCACAGCCTGTTTTTCTGGCAGCTGCCAAAGAATCTGCGAGTGGTGTTTTTGTAAAACAGAGCTGATGAGTACCTGTGCCTTTCAAAGGCACAAGATTTCATGGGTAATTTCCAGGAGTCTGGAGTGCCTGTGTGGCTGGTGCGTCACAGCAACAATTTTTGAAGTGGAAGTGTCTCTATACATACTACACCACTTTTTCTGGTGGTCGTGCAGGGTCACAACAACAAGTACCTATGTTTGCTGTTCGTGAATGACCAGCAAAATTCCTGCTTACGTAGTTTCACAATCTGTTCCTTATGCTGATTTCTGCTTTTGGCGGTGTATTCAGAATAAAAGGTGGCAGATTGCTTTTTTGGCATTGCGGCCAATCAGATTTTGCAAAAACAAGAAGTTCATGCTATGTTCAGAAATATGTCAGACCTGTTCCTGCTTGTGAAATGCCTTATAACCAGCCTGCCAGAAAATGTTCCTTCCCTGCTTCTGTGATTTCTACCCCCCTCATTTCTGTCTAGGTTTTCATGTTGGAAACACTTCTGTTTCTGTCCTGTTAGTGACTTCTAGTACTCTGAGGAGATCCCCATGATTTGCCAGGTAGAAGATGATGGTGATGAAAAGTACTAAAGTTGAGAGCCAAGAAGTGGAGTGAGTAGTACTAAGTGTGATGATTTTAGTAGCATCTCACTTCAAGTACTGACCATTGTGTAATAATCAGCTGTATTTGAGTTTCAGGTGTTGATATACAGTAGTCACCAAATTAGAAATGCAGACAAGAGTTATTCCTTAGGCTTTCAACCAAGAGGGAAAGGACCAGCTCAGCTAGCTGGACAGAGGGCTCCCACCTGCACGATGTACTTTCTGGGTGTCCAGGACTGATGTGGGGACACAGGTAGAGCTGCATGGCCTTGCTGTGGGCTGATTGCCTCAGAAAGGGCCATGCCTTTGGTTTATCTAGTGACACAAGTGTTTCTTCTGTGATGCAGATGTAATGCTTGCAGGGTAAGGGAGAACCAGCTCTGCTCTGAACATAGCAGGTTGCCAGCCCGGAGACCTGGATGATGGAGAGGGGTGGTGTGATGATCTCCCAGCCACACTAGGAAAAAGTTGCTGCAAGCATGATGGTGAAGCTGCTGTGGGGAAATTTCTTGTATTTGGAAATCCTTCCCACCACTCTTGCCTCTCACATCATCAATCTGGGGTTCATGTTTAAATGAAGCCCTGGGTGGATGGTGGCACTATAGGTTGTGCATGGGAAAAGGTGATGCTTCAGCAAAAGGTGATGCTTCTGGAGCAAAGGTAAAAATCTGCATAGTTTCTTCTAAACTGTTTTGCTAGCTCTTGACTGAGTGAATTCAGCAGTGAAGAACTGTTACCTTCTGAGTGTAGTCCTGGCTTTTCAGGTAGTGAATGTGGCAGATAGTTTTAGCCTTGCAGGTACAGGCTTAAATCTGTTGAAAAGCTCAGAGGGTGGGGGGAGCTCAGGCTTCAGTCTGTTGACCTACACTGGCAGAACCACTTTAGCTGATGTGCTAAGATGTGTTTTCCTTAATGAGCCTCTTGTTTACAATGAAGGCTTAAACCTTTAATGTTAGTACTGGAAAATGAATACACTAGGATTTCTTTCACCAGTGTCAAGAGCTTATTTTTCATTCATGCATTGAACCCTACTGGAACATCTTAAATGATAATTGGCTTAATGTTGGTTTCCCCTTGCTACAAGTTTTTATTATTAAATAAGAACATTTATTATAGCTGTAGGCCAGGATAATTCTTCACAGTGCATTGCAAAAACAGGGTTTAAATTTTGGCTTTGGGTCCGGTAAAGAATTCAAATAAAATGATACCTCCCTTCCCGACAAAGCTTAGAGTATTGTAAGGACCAAGTGAGTCATCTGTAATCTGCCTTGCCTTGGTGGTGGAGATTGTGGCAGTTGGGAAGGGGGAGAATGGCAAAAGAGAACTTTTTAATGCAGTCACCTACTGGTGGTATTTTTTTACTTTACGAAGTAGATTTTTTTTTTCTGTTTAGAAAAAACCCCAAACATCAATAATGACTAGACTAGATGGTAGCCAAACAGTGGCTGATTCTGTTCCATGCCATCTTAAAATAGTTTTAATTATTTCCTCACAGCTAAATAAAATGATGCTGGCTATATATGGATAATGTAACTTTATGACTTAAATGTCTCATCCTAAGGTAGCTCATTTGCCACACATTTAGAGTAAATGAAAACACATACCGGAGTTGGCTTGGAAACCAGCAAAGATCTGATTTTGCTCCTATTGATGTTTGGCACAAAATCCTATTTACTTCACTGGGTACAGTATTTCTAAAGATTTACAGTGTTATCCCAAATGTTGCCATGGGTTCACCAACCACATACATTTGATGGAGTAAGGAGTCTATGGCGACACTTAAAAACATGACTGGAAAAAATTTTTACTGTTGGCAGGCTTGCAGAAAAAGACTGAGATTAATGCTCAAGTTAACACTAAGTACATAAATAACAAATATGTCCCCTTACTACCCCTGCAGTGGGTGTGATTGCACACTTACACTGAGGGAGCTGTGGACTGACAGCAGTGTCAGCTGAAGGCCAGAGATCCCCCTTCACCTTATGGAAGAGCCAAGGAAGAAAACCATGGTGATATTTTTTGAGGGGGTGTTTGGTTTTTTTTTGTTTTTGTGTGTATTTGGTTTTTTGAATACCATTCTCCAAATACAGTGTCCACTCCCCCAACTCTGGTGATTTGGGACCTACTGTTTCACCTACCACCATCTATCTGAAGAATCATAGCCCTGTTTTTCTGATTTTTCCTCGCCTGGCAATGCTTTTGCTGTTACATAAGTGTGAGATGAGGAGGCGTGCTCTTCTTTCTCATTATCTATCAGGTAAGGGAAAAGGTCTCCTTCCTGTCTGATTTTGAGCACTTTGGAGGACTGATGTGCCAAGCTTTGGCAGAGGTTTTACAGTAAGCTTATCCCAAGGGGAGCCTGTTGGGCTCTACAGATCTTTCTAACCCCTGCAAGCAAGAGTTGCAGAAAGAAGACTGAATCTGCAAATTTTCTTGTCTGAGTGTCCTTAGCTTCTAGCTGTGGTGTGGAGCAGTAGCGCCTGTGCTGAAGGGTATGGGGCAATATCCCGAGGAGGGGGAGAGCCTCACTCCAGCTCTGGGAGTTAAGAAATGACTGCCCTGCTAAGCCATTTTGCTATGAGTAAACTATGACATGGTAGGGATGGCAGCAGAGTTGTTGTTGTCCTGGGAGAAATCTTCTGTAGGGCTGCAGAGTCTGATTGTTGTGAAAGGGACCATCCTGACAGTACCTGCAGTGCAGGGGCTCCAGGCAAGCCCAGTGTAATGGGGAAGCAGCTGGGGATTACAGGATTTGGGAACAGCTTAGGCTGGATCTTGAATGGAGGTAGTGGTAATTTTGAGAAGAATTTTGTTTGGTTTGTTTGAATACTTGGTATGGGCTGTTAGGCTCTGGACAGATGGCTGGTGTTCAGGGACTTGCAGGTGGTATGGAAGGAGGTGTATCCAAGCTGCTACAGGAAAAAAAGAGTTGGAAGTCATCTAAAATGTTAGAGCTACTGGTGTGCAGAAGCAGTTGCTTAGCTTCATCCAATGGGGTACATTAATTTACGTCTTTGTGTTAGATCACTGTTTTCGATCACTGTTTTCAATCACAGTTTAAATGAGCAAGCAGGAAATCTGATGTAAGCTGATTTATCAAGCTTTACATCTGTACTTTAGTTACCTTTCTGAAAGCCTTAGTGTAGCCTGTGTAGCTACAGCTGCCCTTCACCAGTGTAGCGACTGCATCTTTCTCTTTAAATAAGTATGCAGTTTACTGTTCGCTTTGGTTAATGTATTTTTTCCATTTTCTGTTAAAAACTGATGAATGGTGCTTTTCTTATTTGCTTAATTCATTTTTAACCTCTGATTTTCATCAAGCTACATTTGGATGGAAATTGGAATCCAATTAATGAACAAAACTGACATTTAAAATTGTTTTCATTAGTTAAATGTGCTGGATATAGACGAAAATTCCTTATCAAGCCTGTTTTGTGTTTAAAGTGTACTGTTTTTTCTAGAAACAAAGCAAGTATTATCTGCTGTTTCTGAACGGAATTCATTGTTTCTGGTCACCATGCTCTTCAAGAATCAGTTTCTTAGTTCTAAGAAATCTCAGGTTCTGAATCTCAGTTTCTGGACCTCTTTTTAAAAATTTTTTTAATTCTAAGAAACTAAGCTCTCCATCTGAGGGAACATCCTGATGTTGTCTGTGTAGCCCAGCTACGTGAGGCAGAAACTTCCTCTCCCCAAAGCTATATTCCCTAAGTGTAAGCAGGCTTGCCATGCCACCACCCAGAAAAGTATGTAGTTGGTTGACTAGTCCTGAGCTCATCCCGCAGATATTGCCAGGACAGAGGGGGTGGTCTGTGCATCACTGACCTCGGAGGCAGTTACTTATGGCTTAGGGTGGATATATGGACTATACATCTTGGAGAACCTAGGTTACTATTTTAAAAGATTTTTATTTTTTTTTGTATGTGTTTCTGTCAGTTCCCAGGGCTGGGCTGGTCTTAAATGAAATAATGTTTTTGTGGGGGGGGGGGGATAAAGTGAATGGGGAAGAGGATAAAATTGCAAAGAATTCTGCATGTACAGGAGACTTTACTGTTGTCAAAAAATAGTTGATGACTATTTCCATGACTTGACAACTTCAGTAGTGAATGCAAGCTAATTTAACATTAGACTGAAATGTATTTAAATTTATAACTATACCAGTGAGGCCCTTAAAATTATGAAGTAAAAAGGATGAAGGATGCTCTCTAGAGTCACTACAAATGAATATTCTCCAAGATAAATATATATACGTATATTTTAGTTTTTAAGTTTTAAGTATATGTTTAAGCAAACTTGGTCTTGTTAAGGGAGTGAATGTTAAAGCTCAGATTCCACAGAGTGGGAAACTAGTTCCCTAAATTTAGTGCTTCTAACGTACGTTTAAGATCTAGGAATCTATTTCTGATAGAACTCATGCTGGAAGTTCCTGGAAAGCTCTATGACTTATGTGGCGTGGCATGGGGAAGATTAAATTATAGTTGATTTTCTTCTATCCTAAGATCCCCAGAAGCATCTGTAAGATTGATGTGTGGTGTAGTCATTGCATTAGGTTTTGAAGTGTTGCTTTTGGAGGATAGTCTTCCAGTAAATACAAAGGGATTTTAAAATTATTGTGGGTAAGGAGGTGGACAGATAATAAATTGAACTTGATGTTATGTTACTCACTTAAGCCTTAGCTAGACTTGATTTTTGCCAGAAGAAAAAAGAGAGTTGTTCATGCTCTAAAACAAAGCAAACACTATGGGTTTTTGAGTGGTAAAAAATCAGTGTGGATAAGGAAATGGACGTAATCTCTCTAAATCCTGAGTAATGTTACACCAGAGATGAATTTGGTTACACGTATGTGCCAATGTGCTCCTGCAGACAAGAATTCAAAAAATGACAATGTTTTAACAGTCCAGTATTGATGGATTCTCCGTTGTTCCTTGCTAACTGTATATCACTATTACACCAAAAGGGAAGTTTAATGTTAAAGAATGAAGCTCACAGAAAAATAATGAAGTCATATAGGGAAAAAAAGGAGGTTGAAATCTATCAACAAGTCAAAACTGATGAGGGGAGAGTGCTACAGTGAGCTGACTGTACACTTGGAAAGACACGTGTACATCTTGTCTTTTATTGGTTTTTCTGCCCGTCTTTCATGTTTAAGGGTGAGGCAGCAGAAAGGAATTTCAGTGGTGAATTGAATCTAGCCAAGACAGTGGCTTGAAATCAAGCTTTGGGAAGAAGAGGGGAAAACTGTGCTGCAGGCAGATGGGCAGCAAAGGGAAGACAGAAAATATCTGCAAACAGAAGTAATGAAGTTAGCTTTGTTTCTGTTGTAGGGATGTGTGTCTGGAGGCAGGTTTAGGTAGAAGCTGTGTAAATTCTTGAAAATCAAGTCATGTATTGAAAAGAGGGTGGCTGCAGTTTCATGTGGAAGGGAGAACTTTGGCAGTGGTCTTTTGTAGGAGCTGGAACATGTGTGGACAATTGAAGGTGTGGGGTCAAGGAGATGAGTGAGCAAAGGGTGACTAAGCTGTCTGCACCTGGATTGGTAAAAGGTTCCCTCTACACCCATTACAGTTATTATGAGTCCTTGCAACAAAGCTGGGAAAAACAAACAAATGCCTCATGAATTTGTAGTCATTCAGAAACAATTTTCTGAAGCAGTGAGATCAATCAAGTACCTACAGTAGCATTTCCAAATGACTAGAAGTCTTGCTGGATTCACAACAAGCATGTAAAGGGACTTCTTATGAGTATGCTCACAGGATGTTTGTAATAATAAGAGGAGAATATGAGTAATTTTCTGGAAAGTAGTTGAACATCTATAATGAAATGACTGGTATCTTTCATTACAAATACATGGTTTCTGGGTGTAGTTTTGAGATCATTTTATACTGATTTGCAGGCAGATAAAAAGGGGTGTTCCCACCTTATCCCATGCCCTGACCTCATTGTCAATGCCTCCTCCCTTGTTCTGGACTGCTGCTTGTGTGGCTTTCTGGTTATTCAGGTCAAGGACCCACTGCCTGCCTTAAAAGTCAGCTGGATCTG
This sequence comes from Todiramphus chloris collaris, assembly GCA_025345505.1. Lineage (NCBI taxonomy): Eukaryota > Metazoa > Chordata > Aves > Coraciiformes > Alcedinidae > Todiramphus > Todiramphus chloris. Next base: position 2,697,320 of record JANVCC010000019.1, on the reverse strand, counting down.
CAATCCTGCTGGCCACAAAGCACACAGGGCAGCGGAGAGGCAGGGAGTGGAGGGCTGCAACCTGTGTCCAGGGAAGACATGGGCTTAAACCAACATAAACTGTCTGAATCCTGTACGTGTGAAAACACAGGGTAAACTGGGTGACTGTAGCAATCACCTAAAGCAACTGGCAGAATGTGTTTCTATTCTCAATATCCTATTTTGGGGTTTCTTCACCTGGTATGTGGAGCTGTGCCTGGAATTTGTTTCCCCTGAGGTTACAGATGACTTGTGTTTACTAAAAATAAAGTGGTAAGACTTGGAAACAAGCATTTTGTTCTGTTTGTTTACAGTTAAAGTACTGGGGCTTTGCTTACCCTTGAAAGAAGTTACTGATGCTTAAAAATAAGTGGAGTTAGCTTTTCTTAGGATTGCAGCTGCTTTTTGCTTTGTGTTACCTGTAACTTTTTTTTTCTGAAAATATCCCAGAAAAAGCTACTTCGGTGAGCTTCTGTACATGGGTCTGTATCCTTACCAAAATGTGCAAGTGAGCAAAGCTAAATGAGCACGGTTGGTCCCACATGCTCTGCTCACTGGTGCTCACTCTGGTCTGCACAATGAGCACTGAGAAAGTGAGGATGAGGATGACTGCATTGTATTCAAATACCTCTGTGGAAAAAGGGCTCATTGGCTTTGTCCTCTTGAGGATGAGCAAAACTAATTTTGAAAATACTTGAAAGGACTGTAGAGGAAGGACATAGAGGAAGAAATGCTTTAAAGGCCAGAGTGGGGTCTTAAATATTTTCTAGTTCACAGAAAGGCTTGTGTGAAATGCTTTTGAGAAGTAACTCTGGTGTGAGTGGATGGATTAATGGTGTGGTGTAGTGGGTACTCAGCGGTGCTCCATTAGTCCAAGACAAGCTTTTCTGAGGCTAATGAATTAGTTATGGCTTATTGCAGCACATGTAACCCTCCAGTTTGATCATTGCTGTGTAGAGAAGATCTCAAGTGTTCTGTTGGGCTCTCTCCAGATGGGGCACCAGCTTGAAAGCAGTGAGAAGCTGCAGTGGTGCCTGATATCCAATGGGTGCGATGTTAGGGTCCTCTCACTTTTAAGAACATCTCATCTGGCGTTTAATTTCCCAGCCTGCTTGAGTCCTGCTGCCAAGGCTCCAACTGTTGCATAATGTTACACAGGAGGAATTGCTGGCAGTTTTCAAGCAGGCTATTTTTCCAGGTCACTCCCACAGAAAGGAAATTGTAGCATATATGCAAGTCTGAGGCTTTTTGTGCCACTCAGCACAATCTAAAATTAAAAAAATAACTAGGAAAACTAGAAAGAGGTTGCCTGCTTAGGCTATAGCTCATCTGCTTGTAGCAGCCTCATCTGTAAAGGCTTGCATGTGGAAGAGAATCCAGACAGTGACAGGTAAGAACGAAAGCCTTGCAAAGAAGCAACACCTGTTTTGTTTTTTTTCTTAAACTCTAAGCATTAAAATTGCAAGCATTTTAGACAAGATGAAAGAATTCTCTTTTGGCTCAATCTGTTCTTTCATGTTCTGTGAATTTCGTGATTCCCAGAAAAAAACAGACCCTTAATATTCAGACATCACAGCGCATCGTAAGATTTCCCCCTCATTTCCATGCATGCCTGTTCCCTACCCGCTTTCCTGTCAGTCTGATTCGTAATGTTCAAAAACATTCACCGCATATTTCCTTCTTCCCCACAGCAACAGCCCGAATCGGAGACTGTTCATCTGTTCATCCCAGCCTTGGCAGTTGGAGCTATTATTGGCAAGCAGGGACAGCACATCAAACAACTTTCTCGTTTTGCAGGCGCATCTATTAAGGTATTATTACACTGACTAACTTTCTGTCTACTCTGCACGACACTTGCAGCAAGTTTGCACAAGCGGTGTTTTCATGAACGTCCTCCCCCACTCCGTGCCTAGAATGTGGTGTGATAATCGGTACATTTGTTTATAAATCATCTTTTAATCTTCCTTAAGACAAGATAATTAGAAGCATGTTTTCAAACATCTCCTGAGGTGTGAAATATAAGCTGCAAAGAAGACTACTTTGGTGGTCTCAATTTCTTAGAAACAGACTTAAGTTTGAATGATTCAGCGCTTAAAGGCTTTCTTCGTGCTTTCGGTAAAGTTAAAATTGATAAGAGAGAAATTGCTCTTCTAAAACCAGCATCTCAGGTGAAGTCTCCTACTGCTGTGGCCTGTTGCAGATGGATTGGTGTGGACTGTCAAGCTCAGATGGCTCCACACTGAAGTGTTCATGATTTAAAATCAGCTGTGTACTCTAGCTCCTCGGGTTGGTTGGTTCTTTAACAGTGTGCTTACCTCAGCACCCTGCTTTAACATCCAGCTAGTTTCTGTGTTGACCACTTCAATAAAGCTATGAGGTGATTTGTAGAGGCTGACCTAATAGAAGCTTAAGTTTGAATTTTAGTCCATTTGTTGAAATTCTCTTTGTAGATAGAGGTTAGTACCCGTTGTAGGAAGGCCTTGGATTTCTGCTACTAATGTTTTTGGAACCACAAGTATATTCTCTACATGCTTGAGGTTTTTTCTTGTAAATAGCCAGTTCTGCTATTCTATGCTGTTTTGGCCTAAATTATAAACAAAAACAAAGTGGAAAAAACCCAAAAAGCAGTGTGAAGCTTTATGTGCTGTTAGGTTGACATTTTCCTGCACGAAGTAAATGTTTTCTTCTCGTTTCTCTTTTTACTCAGGTGTGGCCCATTTAGTGAGTGTTATGGCAGGGACCTTCTAGGGGTCAGGAGCTGGCTATGCTGAGCTGAGTTTGGTGTAGCCAGTGAGGCTGGGGTTGGATTTGAAGGTGTTCATTTAAGTGTGCAGAGCAAAATAATCTGGGAACCCTGATGAATGAGTTTTGTGTGTGGTTATCCAATGTTGATCTGTTCACTGGTCAGTCCACCACCTGGTATGCTGCCCAATTCCATCCTTTATTGAGCAGTACTTTAAATAATTGTTATACTTTCCAGATGGTTTACATTAGTGGAGTACTAATAATCCTTTTTCTGGGGGGGGGAAATCAAATAGAAGAAAATGAGGGGTGTTTGATACTTCATCAAATCAGTCTTGCATAGAGATGTGATGTATCACGTATTTCCCCTTAACTGTCCATTCCCATAGTTTGTATCTAAAGATTAAGTGGTGTATGGAAGGTACTGCTATGTGGAGAGAGAGAGAAATGTGAAATAACCTGGACCTTGAAGAACCCGTCCTGACTAGTTCAACTTCTTCCCTGGAAGACAGTTGAGTGGAAAGGGTGTTTCCCATATTTCTCATGCATCTGGCTAACAGTGGCCTCAGGCATCCTCTACGGGCTGGCACTCCTCTAACCAACACATTCAACATATCTGTATTAATTGAGATTCAGTTAAAAGTTTGCTAAAGATCTAGTCTTTTGTTCCTTCAGTAGGAAAAAAGTAAAGATTCTCGTGGAAATAAACTTGCTAAATTGGGAAGTTGCATATATGCTTATCAATTAAAATGCAACTTCCCCTGTAATCTTAACAAAACAATATGGAGCAGCACACTTGCTTCGGTGTGTGTTAAACATGACAGTAGTAATTTATTCAAACCTTATGAACTTCCCTTGTGTTGACCACCTGCCCTTTATCATAATTTTTGAGCAAAATAAATTGAGAGTCATTGAGGAATCTGTGCTTTTAGCTAAGAGTTGGAGAGAGTGCTGCCTGAGTGACTTTTACTGTGCCAAGCTGTAGGAATCGTACTTTGTGGAGGATGTAAATCTTTGTGCATGACACTGCACTTGCTTCGCGTTGTGCTGTAGACTGTTAGAGATGAAAACATTTTACATCCCCGTGCATCATCTTTGTGCTCATGCTGAGCTTTATAGATCTGATAAAATTTGTTAGCCATGAAGACTAAATAAACTGCAGATGCACAGGGCTTCTGCACAATGCCCACGGTGTCCAGCCTGTCGCTTCAGAGGTGCAGGTGACGGTTGATGAGCTCAGGATGTGTCCCTTTGCTGGGGGCCATTGCTTGGTAAGGCAGTCAGTGTGGGGCTCCAGCAGACTGAATTATTACTCGGCACAGGAGGCAAGCAGAGGTTTCTGTGCTGTCTGCTGCCCACCCTGTACCACAGTGCTGGGACCTGTTGGGAACCGTTGGCATCTCTTTGGTTATAAATTACTCCCAGAGTAGCCCTTCTGTCTCTGAAGCAGCTGGAATGAGCGTTACAGGTTTTGGGTGTATGAGGCTGTCAGCTTGTTACTTGGCATATGGTTAGTTTTGGGTTAGGAATGTAAAGTTATTTTTCTACGAGGTTAATAATTCACCACTTAAATGCATTTTTATGTATATAACTTCTCCTTTCAAGAGCAGACAGACAAAATTAACACTGAAGCCTCTTAGGTTGCCCCTTCAGACATTGAAATATTAGTTGGTACTAATTTTTTTTCTCAGCCCTCAGCCATTTTACTCCAGCTGCTGAGAACAGGACACTCTTAAGATAAAAGCAAACCAAGAGATGTCTCAGAACATTTAAACATGTGTGAAATGTATTGAAGGCTTGATGGGAAATATTTTTCAAAAAATTTCAATAAAGGTGCTGGTGTTCACTAAGAAAACATGAAATGAATGAAAGGCCGACTACAATGTCCATTTTAAAAGAATGGCGATTAACAGGCTGAGCTCTATTCAGTCAGGTGCCTCCAAAAGTGCCTTGAATTTTTGCCCCTCTAGAATACCTGTGTTCCAAAGAATGAATGGATTTAGTCCGTGCTTACCCATACAGTGTCATGTCATATAAATGTACTGCTGTAAAATGAATGTGTATTTTTAGGTATAGCAAATTGGAATGCAGAAATCATATGGAAAATAAATATGCAAACCAGATAACTAGTATGTAATGTCTTTTCCATCTTAGGGTATAATATGAATAATTACATAAACTTTCGTTAGCAAAATTCTTTAGTGAAAATACTGCATGGTGACTGGTAATTTGTCTGAAATAAACTACAGCTGTTAAATATGAATAACATCCCTATGCCAACAGCTAAGATGAAATCCTGTAGTGTTTAATATATTGCCCATTCAACAGTGGCTATGTAATACTAGATGCAACAATGGAAATGTCAGTTGTGATAAACAAAAGATTCATCCAGAATGTCAGAGGCTAGTTTGAATTATTTAATGCCACTGAAGTCTGAGAACAACACCCACAGAAATCTTACTTTTGTGGTGACATGAACTGCTAAAGACCCTAAAGGCATCTCTGTCTCAGCTCTGGTGGAGCTTAATTTTTATTTGGGTCACACAAATAAATGTCTGTAGATAAAAACCCCTTGGAAACTGCAAACTCATTGTCCAGTATAGAGGAATGGTTTGTATCTTATTAGTTACAACAGTAAAGTGATCTTCTGTTCTCAGGGGGATGGATGCAAACTTATGCTAATAAGCAAAACTTGTGAGAAAGACTATTTAAGTTAGTGCGTAGGGATGAGAATCTCTATTAACCATCCTTGTCTTTTTGAAGGCTACATGTCTTACATCACTCATAGCCACATGAAAATGTCTCGTGGGATTTTGCCATATGTGGATGAGTAGCTGTGCCTTTAATTTTCAGAAGTAAATTTGCTGTTGGTTTAGCCAATTTCTCCGTTTTTCATTACAGCTAGTTAATGCACTTGAGAGAACAAACTCATCATGACTGAAGTGTAATGCTGCTGCTGTAACAAATCATTTTTCGCTCTTGAAGAGAATGTGGGACAGAAATGGGGAGGAGGTGGCTTTAAACTAGTCCTTCAAAAGACAACTACCAAAAGCTATGTTTATCCATTCCAGATTGCCCCTGCTGAAGGACCAGATGCCAAGCTGAGAATGGTTATCATCACTGGACCTCCAGAAGCTCAGTTCAAGGTACAACATATAAATATTTGTCAGTCTGTGGTGGCCTTTCGACTGTAAGGGACAACACTGAAAACAAAACTCTGGGTTCCAAGCACCAAGACTTTTAGTAAACACTTAAGTTTTGATTTCCTTTTGCTGAGGGGTATCTCATATGACTATGAGTAATATGGTACTATCAGAAGCCACATTCTGGTCACCTGAAAACTGGTGTGAGTTTCATGTAAGTTGGAATCAAGTCTAGCATGAAAATGAGGCCCTATTACATTTCTAATTTTCCCTTATCTACGAGCACAATAGTCCAGTCTTTCTAGTCTGTCTTAATATGCACAGCAGTTAAGTGTGTTCAGTTGAAATAACCAAGCCGACAAGATGAGTGACTGAGTCTTCCTAGGTTACTGTTGCATGCCAAATGGAAAATGCTTTCTGGGTAGCTCTACAGATAAATGCAAGATTTCTAATTGTATTTCCACTACAAGTCTAGGAGATACTCAACCTGATTATCCCATTTGTGTTCAGATTGAGTTCTGGAGTGGCCTTCTGCCTGAAGTGCCAAGCGATAAATCTAGCTACCCCAAAAGGAGCTGACCATGTTAGGAGTGATGCAGACAGCTCAGTGCAGCAGCCTGGCTTCATCACAGACGAGGCCCAAAGCAAGCAGAAAATCACTTGAGAGTTCACATCCTGGCATCGCTCTCTTGCCTGTTCTCCTTTCTGTCTTTATATTTTTGCTTCAGGGCATCTTGCAAGAAGGAGATGCACAGACTTCAGGCCTATCTAGAATCAGTTTCACTAAAGTCTTTAGGAATTTTGGAGAAATATCAGGGCAGGTGTTTTGCAGTGGTAACGGTGAACTAGATGCTTTTGGGATTATTGCTCAGTTACCATAGGCACTTGAGAAGCTATTGAAGGCAAATCATAATTTAGAAGCTCTGTCGTCTTGAGGTTTTCTGTGTGCGTGTGGGCTTGGCCACATGGTGTGTTCCATGTATGGGGTGCTCTTGTGATACAGTATCAGCACAAGGTCAGATTCTGGCCACCTTTTCTTTCCATCAGATACCAGTGAACAATAGCAGGCTGAAGTAGATTTGAGCAGCCCTTGTCCTAAATTTTCATGTAGGCAAAGGCTACAGGCCTTTACAGCTTTGGTTTTACAGCTTACTCAGATTTGAAGTCACACAGAGTTCTTTTGCCAGTTCTTTTCTCCAACTTGGAATGTGCAAGGAGGAAAGTCTCTCTTTTCTGCACCCCATACGTTGGTTAAAACCACAATAATCAGTCATTTCGCTACACTTGGGCTTCTGCTTGCAAGAGGGATCAATGTACTAGCACAGCCAATGCTCCTGAGGGTGCTGGTCTTGTGAAGGAGAGGCATTATCCCTTGGGGCTTCCTTTGGCTCCAGTCCTTGTAGTCTTTTGCTACTCTTTGAGCAATGCTCTCTTGACTGAGATGGGCAGAAACAGAGGTCAGTCCGTACTTTTATCACCACTGTTAACCTGAAGCATGCCTTACAGTCAGGGCCAAGCTTCATTAATTCTGTCCGTAAGCTCTATTTAAGAAGGATCTTCTCTATCTTTGAGCATAGGCTATTGCTTGTTAAGGCACCAAGAATACAGTCTGAGTGCACAACAACTTGAAGAGGGAATAGCTGCTGCCCAGATGAGTAACCAGCTCTTGGAGAGGCTGTGTCATCTCGGAGCTTGTGAGTTTGGCATCCTTTCCCTACTACATTGTGTTCTGCTGTCTGATTCATGTCTGTGGTAGCTGCGTGGCTACATCCCTTTCTTCCTCGGCTCCAGTAGCCTGAGGATGTTGCAGTATGCAGGGCTATTTATTATCAAGGCAGCTGGATGAGAATATGCCACTGTTTACAGCCTCTTCTGCAGTGCTCCCTAGAGTTTAGGCACACCCGTGACACCAGTATTCAGAACTGATTATGTTGCCTTGGATCTGGGAAGCAGGCAAGACAGGTGGAGAACCTAGGTAGCCACATATTTAAGGCACTATTTTACTGTGAAGGAGATGTAGCCCAGTTAGGTTGTTTCCAAAGACTTTTTCAAGAACTGAATGATTTGGGATGTTGGAAATACATCTACTATCCTTTAAAAAGTCAACATCCCACCTTGCTTTATAAGTCAGCAGTAATGCAAACTTCTTTCCTACAGTACCTCTCCCACTGAGCCCTGCAGCCTGTGCAGGTTCTTGAGGTGCTACACACATGGAAAACATTGCTATTGAAATAAAAAGGCCTATGCTGGCTACTGTCTGTCTCCGTCAAATTTGGAAATAGTTTCAAGTCTCCAGCTCAGAAGATGGCTGGGAGTAGTATTTTATCTGCTCTTGGCAAATCCTCTTGGAAGTTTTTTTTCCTGGAGCGCGAATCTCTGATTCCAGGGTTGTTGATGGTGCCAGAACATGGCAGTTGTGCTGAGTTTTTGTATGGCTTTTGTGTAGTCTTTTATTCCTCTGGAAAGATGATAGGTTTTGTTCTCTGACAGGGCCCCGTGACCTGCAGTATCCCACTAGGTCGAAGACACATGCTCCATGTTTTTCCATACTCCTCAGTTGGAGTCCAACTTACCCAAAATACCAAGTACTTTCAGCTCCAAGATCACAAAATCTTTCTTCTTATCCATTGTAGAGTAGCTTGAACCTGAGTAGCCTTTTAGGACATGAGCTAGAAATAAGATAAGCTGTGCCCTATTTAACATAATTATCACATCGTGCAATCTCTTTGGACTTTTTTTTATATTACACTGCAGTGGTGGCTTGTAAAATGGTTGGATGTAGCATGTACCCAGCGACAGGGCTGGTGAGCGTGATTTAAGGTGATGAAGAATCTGAACCAGAAAGGCTTTGTGGTCCTAGGTTTATGGTCTTTACAGAGCATCTCTCTTCAGTACCTCAATAGAAATGTTCTTCTGATGCTTCTAGGAGATGCAGAGTACTAAATGTGGTTACCATTTCTAAAGAATTCACTGATGAATGGCAGGGAATAAGGAAACGTATTTAAAAATCATCAAGATGCATGATCTCTGTCTTGCTGGACATTCTTCTTGCTACCTGGCAAGTATACGTTCCCCTGAAAAGGGAACCATGTGCTGGTCAGAGTAATACTGTTCCCATGGTGCTATTTAGATCTAGGCAGTTGGATTTTTCACTTCAGAGAATTGAGCAAGCTTAGATTTATTTATTTTGAAACAGTATGTTGTAATGGATTGTAAAAGTAAGCTGTTTGCTCTAATTGGAGTCTTTATCCCATCACTTGGGGGCGTGGGCCTGTGTTGTGGCTTTTTTTTTTGTTTAGCATCCTTAAAAGAATGGGTTTGTGAGACAATTAGTAGCATTCTGTGCTTCTGAGTGTAACAAAAAATGCTTCAGACAGACAGTTCTTCTCACCACACTCTTTACCTCTACAGAGATGCAATAGTTTCTTTTAAAAACAATATTTCTACTGAAAAGCATAATAACAATTATTTCTGTTAAATTGCTCCGTGATACCCTGGTTTGTCTTACGGTCTTTAAAGTTGGACAGCGGTACTTCCTAGTTTGTTACAAAGACTTTTAGAAAAATTATTACTGTATTTATTAGGGAAAATGCTTTGTCAGGGTTGCGTACTGAGAATTCTCTCTGTGGAATTTCTTGTAGTTAAGTAGACTTCTCACTAAGCGCGTTCTCTAACTGAAAGCATTTTTGCAGGCTCAAGGGAGAATATATGGGAAACTTAAAGAAGAAAATTTCTTTGGACCTAAAGAAGAAGTGAAACTTGAGGCTCATATAAAAGTGCCATCCTATGCTGCTGGTAGAGTTATTGGTAAAGGAGGCAAAACAGTAAGTAGCTGAAATAGTAGCTGGATACGTTTCTTACTTCAGTGTGTGTATATATATGTATACATAAACATTTAGCTAACTAATAGCTAATCCTTTGAAATTACGCTAAAGCAGGTGTTCATTTCTTAGCTTTACTTGTTAAGGTTTTCTTTTTTTCTAGAGTGGAGTCAAGAGAAGCCAAACTCGTAGCATGATTTCTTCTAAAGAAAATAATAAAAGAAAGAATCTAACAAAAATTGACAGTTACAGTTAGATCTGCGGGGGTTTTATTAGTAGAAGTGTAGTTTTTTCCATTTAGAATGAATACATCCCACTGAAGCCCTGCTTCCGTAAACCTTAAGCTATTATGCTAGATTTTTGCAAAAAGATTTCACAAATATCATTTAATTAAAATCAAATCCAATGTATCCAAAGGTGTCATTTCTGGACAAAAGTGAGTTAAAGCATAACTTCTAAATAAGTGGTAGGAAATTAAAATGTGTTCAGACCTCAATAATAGAAAAATAAAAGTTGTGGGGGTTTTTTGCTTCACTTTAATTGATGGCATTTCTTAGGCTCAGTTTGCATAAAATAACATCACTGAGATTTTTGAGTGTTGAAAAGGTGCTGGTATTGAAGTATGTTCATATGGTTATAAGTTAGGAGCTGGATAATATTTGCAAGGAAATGGTTCGGTCTTGGGCTTCATCCTTGAGCGCAGTGGGGTTTTGAAGTTGTGTCAGGAGGCAACATGGCCTCTTTCATTACTTGCAGTGGTTAAGAAGTCAAATATCTCTGGAAAGTTGTTCCTCTAAAACATTTTTGATTAAATAATGCTATGCATTTCTAAACTTAAATGAGCACAAATGGGACAGACTCTAACTTTGCCTCTACTTAACACTATGGAAGCTGATAGGCTACTGAAAATAATTTGGTCACTTCTCATTGGTCTGTTTGGAGTTCTGTACCTTGTGGAGATTTTTCAAGGGAAAATGTAGAAATATTTTTGACCTTTTTTTTTTTTGTTGTTGCTTCCCTACATTATTCATTGTATTGTGTTTTCTGACCTTAAACTTAACGGGAAACTCTGTATGCTTTTTAAAGCAATGTATTTAACACCTGTGTATTTTATTTAGTCTTTAAAACACTTCTATAAACCTAGAGAAGCTGGTGATAATTTATGTTAGACACACAAGAGGCTCATCTTGCAGCATGTACACTGCTGCACAAAGATGCTTTCTCTTAGTGGGTTTCTTTTCCTAAACAAGCTTAGAGGATGATGTTTCTGTGGTCAGCAATATCTTTGAGGCTTGGTGGTTGTGGGATATTTGCTCATTTAAGATTTTCTGACTACTTCTATCTGTTCATAGGTAAATGAGCTTCAGAACTTGACAAGTGCAGAAGTTGTAGTCCCTCGTGACCAGACACCTGATGAAAATGATCAGGTCGTTGTGAAAATAACTGGTCACTTCTATGCATGCCAGGTAGGAGGACTGGAATGAATTTCTGTATTACCTTCATGTTTCCACGGTCTTTCTTTTATATCCATGTGCAGAGCCAAGGGATGGAAGACTTTTCCTCAGGACACAGAAAGCACTGCTTGCCAGACTCCTCTGGTTGTCTTGCTGCCATAAACTCTCCTCATGCCTGTGAGAGACATTTATAACAATATTGCACTGTTACATATGTAAAACAATCTCCTTAAATTCTCCTGTCAGTATATATAGGTAGGCTCTGACACTTCTAAACATTCAAAGCAAAAGCCAAGTGGATTACACTGAAATTCAGATGGGAGATAGAAGCCATAAGTAACTGTCAGGAACTACACCTGTATATGCAAAGTGTATGTGTGTTATATATATAAACCTATACCACCCAATCTGTAGCTTTACTATCATAAAGAAAAGATTGCAAGATGCTTTCCCTCACAAAACTCGTAACTCAGACCAGTTCCTTTTGATAGTTTGCTTACAGATGCCTTTAGTTCAGAAAGGAGATGGAACAGCTTGTCAGGCCTTTAAGTCTGACCTTCTGGATTGACTGGTGTAGGGAAAAAAAGTTGGCTCTATTAACACAGTGATTCTTATAAAACAAGTATCCTGTAGCTTCAATAATCTTAATGTTGGTAGTCATCTTCCTGTGTTTACAGTTTCTATTATTATGTGAAAACTGACCACACAGGTAGTTGTGGTAGATGGAAGAAGAATTAATTACTAAGCTGTAAATCATGACTAATCCAAGTTTATTTTAACTAATGAGTAATCTTGTTAGTACTAGGAATTTAGTTATTCCAGACTTTCTTAATCCCAGTAGCATCTACAGATGGTTGTAAACAGCAGTCACTGCAGCATAGCATCCTTATGGGTTGTTTATTCTTTCTGTCCTTTCAGCTTGCTCAGAGAAAAATTCAGGAAATACTGGCTCAGGTAAGAAGGCAGCAGCAACAGCAAAAAACATTGCAAAGCGGACAGCCTCAGCCAAGACGGAAATAAAGGTTTAGGAAATGGCCCACCAGAGACAGATGCCAGACCAAAGACAGACTGTGCGACAGAGACGGGTGGTGAGCACCTGTTGAAGTTATATGCAGAAGATCCACCAAGCCAATCACCTGTTCGAGGACCAGGCAACTGTTGAACGCTGTCTCTGAGAATGTATTGTTTAGGCTCTCTCAAACTTTTGAAACCCAGCTTTAAAATAAGGACCCCTTCACTTCCCTTTTGTTCTATTCTCACAATTTAACATAAACTCGTTAGTCTTTTTTATTGTTCTTATTATTCCCCAACAATTTTAGAACTTGGTTTAATGAAGCTTTCTCTTCTGAGTTCACTGGTTAAAAAAAAAAAAAAAAAAAGAAAAAAAAAAAAGAAAAAAATGAGAAAAAAGACCAACAACAACAAAGAAAGAAAAGGCATTGCTCTTACAGGTCCAGTTGTAAAAGAAACACATTTGGAGGGTGGGATTGTGGGTGGGCTAGGGTTAGAGCAAGGGTATTGACAAGAGTTTAAGTGTTAGTCCCAATGTTGAAACAAGTGGCATTTTTTAGAAAGAATTTGGTTGCATTTTTACATAACACTGCCATGAATAACCTAAGGGAAGTGTTGAATGGTGTTGGCCAGGGCATAAAAAGATAAATATGCATTTTACTAAACTACCTCAGGCATTTAGTACCTCAATGAGAAATTGTTCCTTTTTTGTTTTTTTTTTTTGGTTTTTTTTGGTATTTTGTATACTTTATAAAGCTAATAGTTCTTGAGCATTTTATTTTTTTAAAAAAAAAAATTAAAATTTGATCAGCCACCAGCCAGGAGTACTACAGACTTATCGGGGGGAAAAATATAGTAGAGCACTTCTAGCTGCTGGCTGATGGGAGTAAGGTGGGCAAAAAAAAACATAGCCTCAGATTTTCTGAGAGCTTCAACACCATCATTTGTTTAAAAAAAAAAAAATTCAGTGAATGTTCAAAAGATAGTGAATGATGCCAACATTCTGATAGCAGCAATGCCGTTTAGTTTTCTTTTAAGATGGGATGAAAAAGTTTGTGATGGTACTTTTTTGAGAACAGGACAAGGAAGTGATGGCAAGAGGCTGGGGTTGGGGGAAAAATTTAGAAGGCTGCAAGAGGCTGAATTTTTTTTTTTTGTGCTACTTGATTGAATGCATGAACCCTTTGTGCCTTTGACCATCACTACCTAATAATGCTACATTTAACCATTTGCAGCCCATTTGGACTTTGCCATTTTGTTCAAAGAGCAAGCTTCATCTTCAGTTTGATAGAACACTTGATCTGCTCGAGTGTATTTGAGGCCACGAGGGTCTCGTCTGCCTGCAGATCACATCATACTGCTTTCAGTTACCACGATGGGGGAAGGTCAAACAGTGTTTGATCACAATGAAAGATAATGAAAGGCTAAGTTTACATATCCAGCCGCTGTTATGGGCCACACTAAGCCACTTTGAAGGTTTTAAAAACTATTACAAGGAAAAAAACAAAACCAACGAACAAGAACCTCTCTAGCCTGGCTTATAATAGATGCAGCAGGATTTATGCACGTTCTGCAACCAACCATTAGATAAGAAAAAGTAAAAATGTCAAAAGGCAGGGATATCAGGAAAGTTACCAAATTTTTTAATTTCCGAATGTAATTTGAATGATGATTGTGGTAATAGTGACACATTCAAGTTTCTACAATAAACTTCAGTCTACCTCAGTTTAAGAAAAAAAAAATGTGGCAACACATGGTGCATAAAGACTGCTGTGTGTGTGTGTGCGCGTGCGCGCCTGTATGTGTGTGGTCGACAGAGCCATGCTATTACCTCTGAACCTTTTTTTGTGATGTTTTTTGTGCATGAGATGATCAGAATCACCATGCTGCACTGATTTGAGGGGCACAATGAGCAAAAACATTTGTTTCATCATTTTGTTATCTACCTCTTAGGTTCATGTTGAAATAGAGGCATTACTACATAGACTAGATAACTTTCCCAAAGATCATTGTTGTACAGATTAGATAATTTTGAAAATGGTCTGAAGTGTTTTTCCTGCATCTCTTCTTTACTAATTGGTTTAAAAACCACAAACTTATGTTGTAGTTTTAGCAAAGAAAAATGAGTTTCTTTTCCTTTTTTGACAGTGACCTTCATCTAGCCTTTAGGATAACTTTTTTTTCTTACAATGAATTTAAAATTACTGAAGTATGAAAAGTCATAGCATTTTAATTTTTGTTGAGGCTTCAGTCAGACATTCCTTTCTTAACATTTGAGAAGGATTTGACTTCATTATTTTCCATAAAAATTACTTTACGAATAGGCGCTGCATTTACATCTGCTGATTTAAATACTGTCATCTCTTAAATTTCTAGACTTAGTATGGTAAATCATGTTTTTCTTTTCAATTGAGACTTGGTAATTTGGAGTATTTGGGAATAGCTAGAAAGTAAATACTGTAAATGATTTCAATATCCACAAAGTATGGATCATTTTTCATCTGTAATGTGCCCCCCAATGCAGCTACACTTGCCAGATGCCTCTGAATGGAATAAAGAGTTTAACTCCTATCATCAGATAAAGTCGTGTGGTGTGTTTTTAAATTGATGAGGCATAGGAACAGACTGTTCTCAGTCTGTGGTACTTTGATCAAGTTGGTTTTCTGTCCAAAACAACTGGAAAAGGATGAACAGTCACCCACGGGTACTCCATAGCTGCTAGGGCATTCAGCAGCCAGGTTACAATGCTTGCACATCCCAATACAAGCAGTGACTTCTGTGGCTTGTTACTATTCATCTTCTCATGTAACCATCCATAGTACAATGCATAGGTCACCGTCTCAGTCTCACTCAGGTCTGTGGAAGGGATATGTACTCAACAGTCCTGATCCAGGGCAAACATCAAAGAATCTTTAACAAGTTTGGAGAGAGATCTGAATTACAGTTAATTTTTTTTTTGGGGGGCTGCTTTTTACCCCATCTTTACTTTGGTGCTCTCAGTGTGATGATGATGTAATGAACACAGCCCTAGAAGCTTTGGTAGGCAGAACCAGTCACCCTAGCAAGGAAACGTGACTGCAACTTGTATTGCACTCCTACAGCCACCCCCCAAACACACACCAGTTGTCAGTAATATCCATTTAGATGCTTTTTAATGTGTAGAATAAAAATGAGAATAGTTGTTGAACTGAATGCTTTAGAGTGAGAGGAAGAGGTTGGGAAATGAAGGAGTATCATGAATAATGTAATTCTGCCTCTTTTGAAGAGGAGTGGAAAATTGAACTTGTTTTTCAAACTCTTGTACCCTCCTACTTGTCTTCACAGCTTATTTACTGAGACTAACCAGCAGAAAGAGGGAATTGAAGAAATGATGTCTGTAGAAGACACTGCATAGGGTGTTGCATTTCACAGGCAACTCCTAAGCTCATTTTTCCATGCCGGTATTGAGCCATCTTCTCAGAACCAGCCCCCCTGCCATTTGAGCAACATAAGAAGTTAAGCCTTCCTCTGTATCGCTGGTGTATTTGTGACAGCTGAACCCCTGACTGTTTTAAGCGTTTGCTTAATCATGATGCTTTTATTTGCTTTTAACCTTCCAAAGCTTTTATTCATAAGCTGCAATTTCAAAGGCATGCGCTCCTTGCAATAGTTGCTGTTACATGAAGCATGTGTGCTGTGCAGGACAGCATGGTCTCCACGTGGTACTAGGACACAGGATTTTTAAATGAATGTGAAAAAACCTGGAGTAGGCACTCAAGCTGGGCTGTAACAGAGCTGTTAGCTCAAGTGATAGGTGCAGACACTGCTTGACAACAGTTACTCAAATGCAATGCAGGAACTTGGTGAAATGATGACAGAAGTTCCACCTTGATAATTGTTTCTTCTGTTTAACCATCTTCAAGGGATCCCCCAGAGCCAAACCTGCATTGATCTCTGTACAGGACTGAATGATGCATCTACAGACTCACTGGACAAGCTGCTCAGTATTTTTATTTTACATAGAAATCACCTGATCCATAGAACTGAAACCATTCCCAAATGTTTTCTTTCCAAAAGGGATTTAATGCTGCACAGTACTGATCATCCAGACTGGTTTTGTAAATTTCTGGGTCCCAGCTTTTAAGAGGCTCACCAAGGTTACCTGCCTGACACATCACAGTGTCTGGACACAGGTTGTGGCTGCTACTGTTACATGGAGGATGAGGAAGTTCTTCTCCTGAGCTGGCAGTCCTGATTATTTGATAGCAACCAATGGATGTTCCACATAACTAATTTTCACAACGTGCTTTGGCAGTAAATTCACTTGTACTTTTTCATTTATTTTTACTGGTTTTTGTCTGCTTGGTTAATTTGTTGTTTGGAGTGAGTTTGCTTGCTTTGTCTTACAGAACCCTTTCCAGATGTTAGTCTGTTCACAGGGAAACTGCCATTTATCTTAGTGTTTTCTGGGCACTCCTTTTCTTACTGTGCTCTGAGAGACAGGACACTGTATGGGGTTCTAATTAATAGATGTGGGCTCATATAACAGCATGTTTGCTGAACCTTCTTCTATTCATCTACTATTACTTAGGCAGCAGCAGTAGAAGGTATTGCTTTCAGGGAATGATCCAGAGTAACTCCAACATATTCCTCCCAGGAGGAAATGCCTGACTTAGAGCCCCTCAGTATAAGACAGCCAAGGTTACCTTTCCCTCCTGTGGTTTACTTATTGACAAGTATTGTGAAACATTTTGAAAATAATACTTTGCAGTCAGACTTGCCCCTGATACCTTTACTTTGTAGGCAAAGCTGGTTTATCTGCATAGTTCTGCAAATTAAGCAAGGAACATTTATTGCATATAAATATCTGCTGCCTCATATCAAAGAGCAGGTGAATTTGGTGGCAGTTGTTCCTGAAAGAGCAGAGACTAGGTACAGCAGGAAAACATGACCAGTCTGAAATGATGGTGGTTTTTTTTTTGTTCTGGGTTTTTAGTTTTGTTGTTTTGTGGTGTTTTTTATACACTCCCACAAACACACATTCTCCCTTACCAGCCCTGAACACCACAACCCCAGGGATGAAAGCCAAGGTCACTTTCTTTAAGCATTACAAATAGCAGCAGCTGTGCAGGGAAAAGATACAGACAGGGCTTTAAGTAGTTTGTAGAGCTCTAGGAGGAAAAGGTGATTACCCTTGGAATCTACTGTTCCTGCTTCCTGATGCAGGGCAGAGCAATCTTCTCCAGAAGGAAGCGATCTTAATCTAGTTATAAAAGCCCTGCCTTGTAGTAGAGAAAAGCAACTTGGTTTACCTATACAAGTTTTCTTACCCTCTTGAAGCTCTTCTAACTGGTTATTACACCATGCAGCAGTCAGAGTAAGAATACACTGCACCGTGACTTCTGAAAGTGCTCAGCAGTTCCTTAGCAGCAAGTAATGCTCAGTGACCAAGGGCTTCATTTAGAACTACTTTTGCCCATTCCAAATGAGCTGAAGGTTTATACTGCCATAGCATGTTGACTCTGTGTCCTTTTCCAGAAACTAGAGGTGAGAGGAGACCAACTGCACACTTAGAATTAGCTAGATGTTTTAACATGAAGACAAGGAATTGAAGCTCAAGTGATTTCCAGTTATTAAAACCAGATTTGCCTTGGCTGAAAGCCTGACACTCTTCTGTTAAGACACACTTATTTGTCACTGCTGCTCTTGGCTTTTATGTGCTCAGAAATCTAAATCTTTTTTCTTCTTCAATTCAGAGCATGACTGACTTCACTGTGACCAGAAGCAAATGGCTAACTACAAGCCTCATCTACACTATTTTCATGTAGTTTTTTTTCTTGCAGCACTCAAGCCTTCTTTGCACTGCCACCACAGGCAGGTCTTTCAAAGATACCAGTAAAACAGTTACTGTAGAGGCTGAGCATGAGTTTCAGTGCAAGTAGTTTAAGCAGCTGTCTTTGCCCCTCTTCTCACTGGAAACCATTGGACAGTGACTCCCTCAGGAAAAAAACCTTTATATTAGGATTCCTTCTTCAGCATTCTATGGTTGGACTCAATCTTAAGGGTATTTTCCAACCTTAATGAGCCTGGTAAATTCTGTAGCTTGCTCAGAACTTTACCTAGCCAGAGCCACTACATACTACAGTTGATCAGTACAAAACACTGCGGCTGGTAAGTCAGCAATCAGGACTGTGTATCTCAGCTCTGTGATAGCACACCAATTTCTCCTTCCATTCAACAGTTGCATTAAATTCTTGTCTCAAGATGATCACTGCTGTTAGATGTCAGTCCACCAAATATAAAGTCTTCTGGCAGTGTCTGTGAAGTCATCTGTGCTAACTGGTCATCATAGGAACCAAGAGTCCATAGCTTCTCCAATTCATAAGTCTCTCGTGTTGCTGGCAGCATGAAGTGCATCACTATGCTACCTGCACAAAACAGAAAGCCACAATCAAAGACCATGAACTGGAAAGCATTACTACACTTGCAGCTGCACAGACTTCAACTCTCCCACACCCATTCTGGCTACATCTAACAGGTCAGCTGATGGAGGTCTCTTCTGAAATTGCTGATTTCAGTTCTTGAAGAGCATTAGGAACTGGTCAGTGCTACGAAAGCCTCACAAGACTACAGACATAAGAATGAGATACACAGTACTCTGGTTTAAATTAACACTACTGCAAGACTCCCCCTCCCCCCAAAGTAGTTATGACATTGAGGGGATAGAAGGAAGTAAGTCAAAAGAAATTTTACTTGAAAAAGTCCCCTAGGGTTACAGATGGCTTTTCAGCTTCCCTATATTACCAACAATGTTTAGCTATAGCTATATTTTCCTCTGGCATGGTGCTCACACTTCTCAGGTGGTCTTTATCATGAAACAGGACCAAATTTTGACATAAGGTTTTTCTTACAGGTTTTCATTAAGTCTGTGCAAGCAAGAGTCAATGTTAATTCCAGTATACTTCTAATGCACTTTTTTTTCCTCATTATGCCCTTGAATTTCAATCGATTTTTCAGATATAACTATCAAAATCATCGACTGTAAAGTAACCAAGGCTTACTATCACTGGCAGCATTGCTGCTTGCTCATCCACGCTCTTTTCAGACAAAAGACAAAGTTAGAGGATGAGATTCTAGAGCTTAGCCGTGAAGGAAAAACGCTTTCTGAATGCAGCCTTTTAACTGTGTGTAGAGAGTTTCACATTTGTAAAATGAAGAATTAAACTCAATTTAAGACTGAGGTTTAACTATGTGTCATGGTATGAGGTGGACAGTGGAAAAGGCTGTTCAGTCAGCAGTCCGCTACCAGGGCAGCACACAAAGAGCCTCTGCTCACAGGGATTATATAAGCCTGAGAAAATTGACTGAAGCTGTTTCTCTTTCTACTACTGTGATCTTCAGTTTATTAAGACTTAGTTTAGCCACTAAAGAGTAGTGACTGCTTTCTTCTCAGTGCCAATGATCTTCAGTGACAATTTATTTAGCATCTCAGTGAGTTCAAGCAACAGCTGGAGTTCCAAAACAGCAAACTGGGAACTCTCCACAGAAACCACAGTGCATGGAGAGATGCTTCCTTCTAAGAGCTCACACAACTTCCTATTTGTCAGATTCACAAGTATTTACCAAAATCAATGCACAGCCAGTCATCTGTCTCTCTTCCTTCAATCTGAACATGAGGATCACCACCTTCTTTGTGATACTTGTACTGAAAGAAGCAATGGCAGAAAATCAAATACTTTGCATTTATTTAAAAGCATTCAAACTTAACAGATAATCTGGACTTTGCTGAGTTGTCTAGAGTTTATGTCTTAAGTGGGTTACATTACTTCATGTTGGTTCTGGGGTCTGCAAAAAACAAAACAAAAAAAAAACAAACCACTTGCAGCACTGGAAAATAAGTACAGATATCTCCATGGAATTTAGTATCAAATCTGGAATCCTAATGTTCAGAGTTCCCATACAGTTAGCCATGAATTTCATAGGTATCTTGTTTTTCCTCAGGATGAGTAATAAATACAACTGCTGAGCACTGAAGTAGTCTTTCAGTTACCAGTTCCCTGTAGCTGCCTTTACCACTAAGACTTACTTCCTTTTGGATACCTTTCACTGATGTTTTCCACTGGCTAGTTAATGATGCAGAAACAGAGATGCTAAGCTTATTCTCTTCTCAGTTGGAAGGGCATGGGGAGAAAACAAGTTTCAACCCATGACATGAGTCAGGCATTCAAACAAGACTCCCATCTGTTGAGTGCATGCTTGCAACACTCATTGCAAGATGGGGGAAAGCATGACCTACACACAGGTGAACCACTGTGAGAGAGGGAAGGGGGCAGCTGAAGGCACAACTGCAAATGCTCAGCTAGGGCAAGGCAGTTAGTTCCCTATGCAACATGGTGGCTTTCAGAGGTGCCAGCTTGAGAGGCTAAGCTCTCCCCATCGAGTACATAAAGAACCTAAGCACCCACCAGACCTGAAGAAATCTGATAACTACTGGCACATCCATATCTGGCCATAACCTACTTGTTTCTTTACAAGGAGCATCGATTAAAAAAACAAACAAAAACTATGGAGAGAAGTCACCTACACCTTCACAGAGTTCCTTTATTCAGCTTTAACTGCTTCAACTAGAAATAAAGTAGAACCAAAGAAATATTGAAACCTTTTTCAAACTGAAATTAAAAACCAAACCTATTTCTTTCAGCACAAGGCCACAGGGAACTGGACAGTGGAACTCCATGGCTCTAACAGTCCCTTCTGAGATGGAAGACAAAACACAAAATAACAATTTGTAACAGCATGGCTGGCTAGCAAATGAGTCCCACTTCACTGGGAAAGCAATTATCACAAAATGCAACTGTTCCCAGTCATTCCCATGCAATACTAGCTGCTGGAGAATGACCCTGGTTTGCAACCTGGAATGGAGAACTTCCAAAATGTAATTCATAATTAGTTCTACCTTCCTTTAAGATAGCTTGTGAGATATCTTCAAAAGCAGGTAACTGTCAGAGACTCTGTGAAAAGTTTCTTAAAATACTGAAGAGCCCAGCATGCAGTGCCATCAGAAACAGAGGCTGGGAAGGCTGCTCTCCACAACAAGTTTCCTTCAGCCTTGTCTTTAAAGGCCGTGTAATGGTGAACAGATTATAATAAAGCCAAGTGTTAGATTCTTCCCCTAACATGAAACTAGACAGCTTCCCATCTGGGTTAGCAGGGGTAAGCAGTACCTGGGACTTTGCCATTTACAAACTACTGGAAGAAAACCAGGAAGACCTCATGCAGCATATAAGCACCTCTGAATCTTAGTGCGATTAAATCCCGCATTACCACAGTGTTTTAGGTACTGTAATGGTAAAGCTAGCCAACTGCCTAGCAGCATTGCTGATGCTTTGCATCTTAAGCTTCAGCTTACGCTTAGCCTAGAAAACTCTTAACGCTAGGCAAGCTGCTGTGTAGCTGCCCAGGTTTCATGGTTTCTCCCGCTGCCCCAGAGGACAGCAGGGCCCTACACCCCCCGGAGGCTCTGCCTTTGGGAGGCCCTGCCTTTCGGGGGCCCTGCCTTTCCTGCAGCCGCCAGAGGGAGCAGCGCGCTGTAGCGCAGGGGAGGGCTTGCAGCCCGGGCCGTATTCACCCATCTCTCCTGAGCCGCGGCTAACACGTTTTGCAACTAGTACAGTACATATTAAGCGCTTAACTTTAGTACATTCAAATAACGCTAATAAAACTTCCAGCTTAAGGCAAAATTTTAGTTTGCAAAGATGCATCAGGTCCTGTGGATAACACAAGAAGCTCCCCTCACCTGCTCAGCAAGGCCCTGAAAAGCAGCACCACCTCGCCCTCTCTCCCTTCCACCTTCAAGTCTCACAGCTGAAACCAATGGGACTGGAAGGAAGAAAGTACAACCAAGAGCCAAAGAAAAAACGGGGTCAAGAAGGGAAAGAAAGCATGTGAAGGCAAACTACACGCCGAGTACAGAGAGTTGATTGAGATGGGGGCTAGTCATATTTCTCACACTGTGCTTTGTAACAGCCAGCTGTCTCTTTTCTGGACATAGTTTCTCCCTCCCCAAGACTGGTCCTTACCCCTAAGATCTACCTGTATTTTTATTCTGAGCTCTACTTTTGTACTGAAAAGCTCTCATTTCACCAAAGCCAAACAGTGCAAGATTTCTGTGTGAGGATGGTAGCTGCTGCTGATTCTCCTCTCCTCCTGCACCTGCACAGTATGGTGACTATTAAGTAGGAGTTTGCTTTAGTAAGCCCATGAGGGGATCCTGTGCCTCAGAACATGACATCTTTTTACCAGCCTTACAATATACCAGAGAATTTGGGAAGTTTAGGGATTAGGGCTTGAGAACAGTGAGATTAAGCTATTTTGAATGAGTGAGAATAACTCTGAAGCTTGCTGGATGGAAGACAAAAGTGAACATATGTCATCACCATTACACGTGACTCTTGTAGCCACCAAACTGTGCTAATGTCATCCCCGTTATAAATACAGAGGTCTACTTTTAAAATATATTCTCTACATTTTGAGTAGTGCCACTAAAGGAAAAAAAAAAAAGCACAGTTAGTTGCTAGATGTAATCAGGACTATATGATACAAAGAAAATTTAGTTTCGCCTTGCCTGGCACACCCCTATACATGCAATCCTGGGTAAATTAATTTTGTAACATTTAAAACCATTCCCCAAAACCCAGAGAGTGCAGCAGGAACTGTCTTACCATTTTTAGCATGTAATGTGCCATTGCATGGAGATGCCGTGTGGAAGATCCACTCACAATTATAAAATAATCACAGTATTTCATTTCTGGAGGTATCTGGATGACACAGATGTCTTTAGCATTCTCCTGCCTCAGCAGAGCTACAACAAAGTCGATGTTGAACTTAGGAAGAACAGTATCTGGAACAGACACAAAAAATAATACAGTGGCAATTTATCCTTTTAATTGCAAAAATCAACCACTTAAAAAGCCATAAAATGGCAATGAAATGAACTATAGCCCAAGATAGCCACTCACTATGGAGTTTGGTTTGATATTGACAATGCAATGTGAACTGCATAGTTTTAAAAGTCATTTTTAATGCCAAAGTTGAGAACTATGAACTCTTCTAGTACATAACACTCTATCAGTAGGTATAGTAGCTAGTAAACATTGAAGTTTCTTTTAGGTAACTTAATTATTTACTGTTGTTGGTACTTAGGAGCCCATGCTATCATCAGATACTTGTCAATTAAGATGAATGAAAGCCAAGTCCTCCAAGAGACAGTATTGAAACAACAAGCGAAACTTTAAATATTTCAGAACAATGCTTTTCAATGGGCCTGTGACAATACATGGTCAGGAAATTACTTTAAAATATTAAGTAGCTGAAATCAATATATTGAAAATGGAGCCGATGTAATGCAGGGGGAAGGCACTTTTTATCTTCACATTGACTAAAGCCACTATTTTTTTTTTTTTTTCCCCTAGCCTGTTCTGCCACAGAGAATTATGATATTGTAGACAAGGTTTTAGTCCTTCAACAGTTTAAGCAAGTCAGCTTAGAAACTAGTACATTAGTGCAACTACCTTCTGTTCACACCATGAAATCAATTTATTGCTGATTTGTGTTAATTAGGTAGATGGAACTTGTATGCATACTTAAGGCATAATTTGAATCTGTCAGCAATGCATGCCCGCCACTATAAAGTGAACATTAGTGCAAACCAAGCACCAGCACAAAGCCAAGCTTCATATTTACCAATACAATGAAAAAGCCAAACAAAAGAACAATAGCTACATCTAATTATATGCATGAATGAGGATATGAAATTGGATCAAATCTCTGCAACTGAAAGCCTTTGAACTCAGGGACTCATGCACTCTTTCAACTTCTGCTGTGGTCACACATGCAGAAAATTAACAGCGGCCACAGCTCCTGCAGACACAATAGTTATAAAAGCTAAATATTTGCCTGGTAGCTACATGTGAAGTCTCTAGTGCCTACTTAGAGAACGAATGGAGTAAACAACCCCGGGCACACTCTGCCATACTGAACGTCAGTCAGATCTAGGCTAGAGAAGATCTGCAGAACAGCTACAACAACCAACCAGCCTGGTACACACAATGCTCACACCCGTAACCAGCCACTGTGCTACTAAACTGGTCATCTATACAGGGAAATTTCTTCGCGAGCACACATCAAAGATATACATCTCCAGCTAGGCACCGCTGTCTTCACAGGTGTGTACGTACACACTGACTCAGCCTACACAAGCCACCGAGTCCTCACTTTACGGCAGGGCTTAGGAGGCGATGCTGGTTCAGCACAAACGCCGAGGCCCTGAGGCCTCAGCCAAGGTAAGGGCGATTCCATCGCACCGGGCACCTCCAGGTGCAGCTGCAGGGTGAGACCCCACACACCCCCAACAAAGACTTCCTTCGCCAGGCCTGAGGTTTCGCTTAGGGAACCATCACCCAGTGCTGAGGGCCTTTGGGTCGGTGGCCTCCTCGCCGTGCCGCCCCACGAGCCCGCGTGGCCGCGCCGGGCCAGCGGCACCGCGCCAAGCAGCGCTTCCCGCCGCGGAGCTGCCAGCTCCCGGCTGGCAAGGGCAGGCCTGCTCGACGCGCGCTCCCTCAGCCCCCGTGCGGCCGCGGCAGCTCTTCGACATCTCGGGACCAATTAAGCTCGGCGATCATGACCGAAACAGACCTAAGGACCTAGCGGGAAGTCAAAAGAGCCAAGACCGGTGTAGCGCACCCGCTGCTTTACTCCAGCGGCTCGGTTCGGCCCCGCCGGCGAGGCCGCACTTCGCTGGGCCCTACCTGCCGCCTGGCGCCGCTCCACCGCCCCCAGCGCCCCAGATCCGCCGCCGCCGCCGCCACCAGCGCTCCGCACCGCCGCGCAGCCCCCGCGAGGAGCCGCGGCCTCCCGGAAGGGCGGTCCGGGACACAGGGCGCCCCCCGCCAGGGCAGAGACAGGCCGCAGGAGCCGCCGGCCCCCCGCCACCGCACGCCACATAGCCCGCTGCCGCACGCCGCTCCGCTGGCCCAGCGCTCCCCGCCGTACTGCCCAACGATTGGCCGGCGGCGGGGACGGCCTTGCCGTCTCATTGGCGCACCCTGCCGTCGGTCAGGCTGGAGGGCGGTGCCGTCGGGCGCGTGCTCGGTAGCTGTCCGGAGGAGGCGGCGGCGGTGCCGCTGGGGCTACTTCGCGCTTCCGCTTCTCCGCCGGCAGCATCCGAGCGGCCGTGAGCTGGGCTCGGGGAAGCCCCGCGGGGGCCGGCCCTGGCAGAGTCCCGGTGCGAGTGCTCGGGGGTGCGGATAGGAAAGCCGGGGCGGGCGGGGGCTCGGGCTCCCCGTCCCCGCTTTACGCTCCCCGTCCCCGCTTTACGTCAGTGTTTTCTGAGGGGTGTCGGAGTCTCAAGGCGATAAAAGAGGAGGGATCGCGGGGAAAGGACGGGACCCGTGCGGTCGTGACCAGCGCTCTGCTGCCGTGGCTCGCTGGGAAGCGGGAAAGGAGCAGGCACGGAGCGTGGGAACCGCCGTGTACCCAGCTGAAGCCTGCCCCCCCCATAGCCTTAAGGCTATATGGTTCTGCCTAAAAAGCTGCAGCGGGTTTGAAACGTACATTTTTATTGGGAAAGCGTATTTTACGTTGGTGGAATTCCCCCATAGCGTTAATGGGCGCAGGTTAGTAGTCTTGCTATGTTGGGTTTGCTATGGAGGACGTTGGAAAGACACAAAAAATTATGACCTAGGCAAGTCCAAGCACATGTATTCACTGTGGATGTGTTTCCCTCCACCCCTTTCCCCTGGAGATCTTGGCATTTATGCTAGCAGTCAAATAAAAGAATTATTGTCCAGACTCTTTTCCCTCCCTCACTGAGTATGATGGTAAAACAATGGTATTAAGACTTAAAAGGCATAATCTTATGAGTTATAAAGACCTGTAGTGATAAAAGCTTTAGATTTAAAAGAAATTCAACTGCTGTACAAGGCTGAAGGTGGCCAGTTATACCAATTGGCCACAGTGTCTGGATGTGTCTTGCAAAATTTAGTTTGACTCTGTAATTCCTTCAGGGGCTAGTGGTTTTTGGCCTCAGTTTCAGCTTGAAAAAAATGCTTCATCTGATGAATCCTCTCATTGTGTGCTATAAAAAATGTTCAAGAAGAAAAGGGTAGAGGAACAAAACAAACGGTTTGAAATAATCATTTTTAAAAGTAATTTTTAACAAACTTGTTACCCAACTAATACTTTTGTTTCTCTTGATGACGTCTGAAAAGATGTTCTGTCTAAAGCTGATGTACATTTATGTTTGATGTTGTTCTTTGATGTTATCTCTCCAAAGGGGTTGCCTGAAACTTCTCTCGTAACATTTGCTGACATTCACAATCTGTCATTTGTCTTGCTTTTGAAGGACATGAACTTCATTTGTGTCCTGATCTGTTCTAAAATTGGGCCCCTCAGCTGTCATCTGGTTGTTAAGAAGCTCTTCTTGCTTCTCAGGTTTGTGGGGCCATTGCTCTGAGTACACTTGAAGGGAGACTGCAAAAATGGCTCAATAACCAGTGGTGGGACCAGGTGTGCATGAGTGAACTAAGACTAAGGCAAATTCAGTTGTGTTTTCTGGAGCTAGATCCTGTTTTGATCAGTAATCAGGCAACTCAGCAAGCTGCTTCACTGCCAGTATCTGAGACAAAGGCAATGCGCTCTTTAAAATCATTAAATGGTTTATTTGTCAATGCAGCAGATAAATTCCATTGTATAAAAGTAAAGATGTACAAAATGGATGTTACAGCTGAAAAGGCAAAATCAAATTATAAAAATTTAATATCCTGGCATGACATTGAAAGGGAGATAGTGCAAAAGCTATTCTGTATACTTAGGTTAAGAGAAGAAAAAGTTCTTAAAGTATGCCTGAAAGCTATTTTCTATGCAAAAGCTTAAGATGTCTCTGAGCTCCTAACATGCAGTGTTTTGCTCAAACAAGATGCTTTCTGCGTGTAGCCTCAGTCAGTGGTAGCCTGCATCATCGCTGATCTGAAGTGTTATTGCTGTGACAGAGTTAATATTTTCATGCTGCATTACAGGTCATCTTAAGCTTTCCACTAAATCCCTGTCTTGCCTTGGGCTGGAGCAACAAATACCAATTGCAGTCCTTCCTGTCGGCAGTCTGACTGATAACAGAGGACGTAACATTCAAGCAGTAATTTTTGTAGGAAATGTGTTTTCTGTTAGTCAGATAGTTTTAGATGCCCAGTTACGGTTAGACAATAAGATGTTACATATAAGGAAGATGGAACAATGGCAAATATGGAGCTTTTGATAATATAACTGATACGGCCACGAAAGAATTAAAATAATTGGAGAACCTGGAAACAAATGAAGAGGTGGTTGCATTTTAGAACTAATCTCACAGGTATGTTGGAATCTCCATTTTTGTATCTTTAAGTCATTTAAAGTGCCCATGCACACTGGGGAAGTGGTAGTGAAGACTAGGGTCAGAGTGCAAATGATGAGCATTTCAGAGGTCCTCTAGGATACCTGGAAAATATGTTTATGCTTCTATATCCCCTCAGGAATTGAGAACAATGTGAATCAGAGATGTTCCAAAACATAGTATATAAGCCAATTATACCGAAATATATATCTTCAAAGAATTCCCTGTTTAGAAATGGATTGCATGCGGTCATTTGCCCAGCCCCCAGTTGAAGGTTAATTTCATTTTGATTATAACCTTCAATATTAACAGCAAGGCTCATCTGGAAAATTAAATATTTAAAACATTTTTAGTCTGTTTTCTTGTCTTGGTAAAACTTTTTAGCAACCTCTTCCCTTCTACAAATAAGATGCTCGCCTTCTCTCATCATCCAGTAATCCAGCCTTCAGCAGTTTGCTTCTGGTCTCACAGCGTGGAACGCCACAGTGCAGAATGATGACCATGTACAGCTAGAAGGCCAGATCACTGGGGAAAGGTCTCAGTGAGAGTTTTCTTAACACAGAACCGCAGCTAGAGTGAACAAGTGAAGTCACATGGGTTTTGCAGAAGTTTACACTTCCTAAGCTGTGTCATGCAAAAGCACAAACTGGAGCACACTGCTTGATTTATACTGGGGTTTTCATTTATTTGATTAAGTGGCAAAGGACAGAGGGATGGAGGAGCAAGCAGAAATTAATGTCTTACAGCAGGAGAGAGAAGAATGAAAAGAAAAGGGGAAGAAGGAGATGAATGCTACCCCTTTCTTCTAGAACCCTCATTCTGCTGACGCTTGTACATGGAGCACGTATCTGCCCTGTGAGGAGCGGTGATGCCAGCCCAATGTCTCAAGACCAAGAGAAACAAAGGAGAAAGCATCAGCAACTGTACCTAGGGATTTTACGTGAACTTTTACATGGGACCTGTCTCTCCCTGTTGAAACTTTTACTCCAAATAGATGTGCCTCATCTTGTCACTTGCATGTCTGTGGTCTTGTTTATAGAGAGATTCATGCACTGGTAGCCATGTCCAATAGGAAACCGAATGTGTCCAGCCCTGTTTTCTGTCTCCGAGGCCAACTGGCATGTATTGAGCTGTATCCATGCTACTGATCCCTGCAAAACAGGGTGGCTGCTGCCAAACTCCCAGTGAGGAACAGTGCCGCTGGTGGTTCCCAGAATCTGGGATTTGCTTGGTGGGGAGCTATCCCGCCTGGGGCAAGGCTGTGCTAGAACCTCCTGAGCAGTGTAAGTGCGTCAGCAGTTGAGTGCCAATGCCTGGGAATAGGCCATGGCACGTTTCATTCCACAGACCTAACATCTGCCTGCCCTCTGTGTCTGTCTTTCTAGCAAAGGCATGAATCCTGCTGAGGCAGTAAGTGGCTGTACTGGACTGTCTATTTAAGACTATGTATTTACAAGCTGTTGTGTTCTACTTTCAAATTAACCTTTTTCTTCCCCTCCAGATTATAGATCTGATTAGTTTTGCAGGTAATTAACCTAGAAGTAAGAAAATCCAAATAAGGGGGGAGGTGTGTTAGTTATTCAGAAGAGCGTAGCATAGATCACAGGCAAGAACAGCACGTGCTCAAAACTACCTCACTGTTTTCTGTGAAGGACTATTTTAATATTTCTAATTGCACCAAGCCCCCTGGAGTTACAATCCCATCTATATGTGCTTTCACCTTACACCCTGTTTTTTTTATAACAATGAGAAAACCCCATCATAGCAGAGTTTAGATAGAAGTCCTGTACATAATCTAATAGTCAGTGTTAGACTAAAGGTTTAAACAATGCCTGGTTTGCTTTTCAGCAGAGGATTTCTTTCAGTGCTGCTAGGGAAGAAAATGGCTTTGAAATTGATGAAGTAAGCAGCTAATCCCTCCTGCTTCTCTGCTTGTCCCGCACTTCTCTCAATGGGCTTGTATTGCTTGTATCTCCTGCAAGGAATGTGCACAGTTAGTTGCTGGAAGACATTTAAATGAAAGTCCACGTTTAGCACCTGACAAGTGCATGTGAGAATTAATCATGTATTTATAATGTATATTCTCTCTCCTCCTTCCCTCTTGCATCTCATGGTTAACAGCCACAGGTCATTAGCAGTGACTAAGGTCTGGTTGATGAGAAAGCTCCCTTGCCTCCATTGTTGCCCTGTGGAGGTGTTTCTGTCTCACCTCTGACTGCGAAGGGTGAACATATTCTTGACTCGGGAATCTTGGTGCAGTCTTAAAGTTTCATCAGAAACATCCAAGCTAATAATGCAGTAACACATGCTTCTATTAACTACTGTCCTGCATGCCCAGCACCCTTTCCCCCGAGAATCTGTCAGTTATTTAATGAAGAACTTTGATGAATAATTCTTGATCTGTCAGTCATTCACAAACACCTCTTGTAAGAGTGTTAGAGTTAAATTAAATTTCTGTTTGTTACGTTTTACTGCATAGATAAACCACATCATGCAGTTTGGGTTTGCTTACTGCTTACATGCAGTTCCCAGGCTTTCTAGTGTCACTATTTGTGCTTACGAGCACAGAATGTAATTTCCTATGAAAGTCTTCAACATTTGCATATTTTTCTAATGATTTTGTGGCTTAAGCCAGTAATCTAGTTTTCTTGAATATTTGCCAGAATATTAATGAACAACAATAACAAAGAAGTGAAAATATAGGTAATGCAAACTTAAGTTTTAAACTAATATTTTTGGCACTTCCATGAACTGTTTTTAATCCTAGAAATTAGCAACTTACTTGTAAAGGACAAAAGCTCCAATGGCAGCAAACACTGCCAACAAACCAAGGAAGATAAAAACACCTTTTGTTGTTCCTGATGATGATCCTAAAGTTCAGAAAATAATTTGATTAAAAGTTAGCCTTGTTTTTACAGTGAGATGGATTTTTTAAAGAAAGCATCTTTTCTTGATTGCTGTAGAGATTGAAGTACACTTAATACTTGTAATGCAGTAAGCATTGGAGGCCAGTGACTTTGGCAAGAGGTGGTGCTTTCCCATCCTAATCTGTTTAATTCTCAGCTCCACCGGAATGTGAGTTAGGCTTTGCCAGTTTTCTCATGAGCCATGCTTCTGAGACATGTGGCTGCCTTTGCAGCACAGAAGGGAACAAAGGGTCTTGCTGGCATCCCACAAGGTGAGGCTAATTTGCTTCTTGCCAGTTGCTGTGCTAGGGAAAGTTTTATACTGAGAGTCTAAGAGAGATGCAGTCTCTCTATAAGCTTTAGTGTTAGAATCAGCTTCAGCTTTCTCTTAGGGATGATGGCCATGAAGAAAGGAGGGAAAAAAAAGGATTTTCTTAAATGTTATTGTTTGTTGCAGTTTCATATGCTAAGATGGCAGAATGTGTCTCTGAGCTTGGTGAACTGAGGCTTGTCTGCATTATCCAAGAGCTGAGGGCACTCCCTTTTAGTGTGCTCATTCTGGGAAATGAATTGTGGGCTCTGCCTGTCATTGAACTTTGCCTTCTGCTTTGCCATCAACTATTTCACTCCGTCTACTCCTAATTCCATCGTATCTAGTGGAAGGAGCCAAATAATTACAAGTATGTTTTCTTTTCTTTTTTTTTTTTTTTTTTAATTTGTGTTAAATATCTGAATTTTTCAGCCCACAGGTTGTATCTTTATTGAGTTTACTGACACTGAGGCACATTTTTGATCCTCATATTAACAACAGTGTTTATACAATGAAGTACCCCAGAGGTGCATGTTGGCTTATCTTCCCAGTTATTAATTTATAATTACTATGAAAACTGAGATATCAAAGCAGAGTTTACCATTTACTTGGTACACGTGCCTCATATATGTCTCAGTTTGTTGATACCTTTGTTTGTGAAGGCTTGACCTCATTCCTAGTTTATATGATATTTTTGCTGAGACTGTAGGGATTTACCTTATTTGATGAATAATGTAGGTCCCCAGATTATTTTGCAAAGCAACACATACTGAGGGGGTGGGTCTAAATCAGAGGGCTGCAACGCATTCGGCAGCAGTTTAGCATGTTAAGAGTGATGTTTTTTGTGCAGTGCCTACATACAGGCACAGTTCTGCCAGATTTCAGGGGCTAGGTGTTTAGGAACCAAATATTCAGGAACCAAATTATGGTGTTTTCAGTAATTCATAAATATTTGCCGTCTCTTGAAATAAGAGGAAGGTTGTGCACATGAGAAATGTTTGCAAACATCAGATAGGCTCCTCTGGAATGTGACTCAAATCAGCAACATCTCTTAGATCCTAATTCTGCTTTGATTATAGTGGAAACTCCAAAGTACAATTTAGCTTTGCCCTCTGGAGAAAACCTGGGAAGACCAGCCTTTTTGGATAAAGTTAGCTTCTGTGAATACAGTTCTGAAAAACCCTACTGCATGCTTATTTTCATCTTTAGGAGCTGGAATACACTTACAGGTCAGGCATTGTTCCTTAGTCACCATGAACTGATTTCGGCACAGCTAAATTTATACCTAGATTAAATACAGCCGAAAATAGTCTGGCAAATGACTGCAAAGGGTCAGTTGCTTGGCTGATAGTAATTAAAGAGTTCAGAAGGGTCACTAGGACATTGCAGTGGGAGGTCAGGAGGGCACAGGAGTGGGAGCAGGGAGACAGAATGATCGTTTAGATTTCTGACTGAGCCTGAGTTTAATACCTGGTCCTGTCAAAGACTGCTTGGATAATCAACAGCAAGGCACAGCGATACTCATTCAACCAAAGGTAAACCTCCTGTTCTGAAATAGTTACCCTGGGCAGACTCTTCAGTCAAAGGGTGTTACACAGATCTTTCCAGAATCTGTTTCACTTTTCCTCATGTAAAAATAGAAACCTGGTCAGGGTCAGTGGGCTATGAGGAGGACCCAGGGTAGCCAGCTCAGCTGTAGTCTTTGGTTCTGTCTCAAGTAAGCTGAATTCCTCTCTGTTTCTACTGTTTCTCCATGTGTGGAGTAGGCTGGTTGGCATATCCCCCATCTGCTTTTTTGCCCAACAGAGTTATTCTGCAGAAAAATACATTATGGCTTAAGAACTGTTCATATTCTGTCATACTGAAGGCTTTGTGTAATTACCGTACTCACTGGATCATAAACATAAATCAGACTAAGTTCTAACATCTGATATTCCTGTAGGGAAAGAATCATCTTATCTTTGAAAAGACTCTCACTCGAGCTGACACTGCCTTAGCTGAGGCCTTCAGACATAATAAAAACCCCATATAAATTCCTGTGCTCTTCCCCCCCTGCAGGGAAACAACCACAGGGAGAAGCTATCCCCTGCCAACCCACATCTGTTCTGTGAGGACTCACCTCCGTTTACAGAGATCAGCGCGCTGGCAAGGGCTTGGCTTGTGTCATCCCCCAAGGTGATGTTTATACAGTATGTTCCAGGCTCCTCAAAAGCTCTCCTGATGGTTAGTAAGCATTCATCGGTGACAGTGATGGGGTCACATACCACACTCTTGGATACCTGGCATGTGGGGTCAGAAACTACTGTGCAGACATCTGTGGGAAGACTGGGAGGGAAGGAGAAAACACATTGCACCTGTGGAGTCCTGTTAGCCCACTTCATAGACACATTGCACTTGTTTTATGCCAGTGCCTGTTTAGTGAAATCAGTGGCACTATAGTTCTTTAAAAGGGTCTTATTAATAAATTATATATATTTAATATACATATTATACGTGCATGTAGATTTTATATAAAATACGTATGTACAATCTATAGAATTATCTGCTTGCTTTACAGACTTTTTAACATTTTATGGTGATAAAGGAATTACATTCCTCAAATCAGCTTAGTAATGGACTACTTTAGTCCATTACTTTTAATACACATCATAAAGGAATGCAGATTTTTTTATGTACTATAATGTGCTGGGAAAGTAAATGCTAACTTAAGAGAGGTTAATTATTTTCCAGTTGTGTTACCAAGACAATTCTTCTACTTCTCAGTGCTCTCAACTCTATTCCCTTCTAGGAGGTAGGATTATTAGTGCAGTGTTTTCCTATCCAAGAAATTGCATTTACTCTAAATGTCAAAAAATTATGGCCAAAGAGAAAGTGTTTCCTTCCAATTGCAGTAGAACTGCTTCCCATTTTACAGTAAGTGCTAAAAATCTTGTCTTGGCCAGGGGAATATAGAATTGTTTCTCTCTCCAGTTCTATTATTTCTACTGATGCTTGGTTGGTTAGTCTGAATCCTGAGAGCATGGCCATAGCCTCTGTTGCCATAGTGTACAAATGAGACTTGCTTTATCTTTAGTTCCAGTCAAGAGATAGAACCACTGCAGTTCCCAGGTTTTGTTCAAGCATCTGCATCTAAGCATAGACAGTGTTCCAGTACCTAATTATTTTGAAAGAAGGAAGATTGACAGTTTCATTCACATGCTTACCTCCCTTGGCAGGTAACAACAAAGTCAACCAGTGAGTTTTCAGCTTGACTTTCTGTCGTCTGGATACCCATCATTTGAATAATATTAACCTCAAGGATTCCCTCTGGCAGAGGAAACAGATGTTAGTGGTAGGACATACGTGACAAGCTCTGAAGTCTGTGTACAGAGCCTCAAGTGTTTTCCTGATGTTTAGTTCATGTCTTGATTTCCACAACCTCCCACCTCCTTTAGCACTCCTCTTAAAGGGTTTGAAAGTAGACGAATGTTCCAGTGCTTTCCCTGTGAGGCTGTTCCTTTCTTCCTTTATTTTCCCATTATTATTATTATTTACTTATTTTCCTCAATCACTTTCCTGCCCCACTACCCATGACTTTTGTGTATGCCAAAGTCAATTCAACCTTGTGTGACCTGCCCCTTGAGGCCAGTAAGCTTCAGGTGTGGCAGGGTCAGAAGCTGATGGTACAGGGATGGTGACGTGGTGCACATGGCCACCAGCCATTTTCCAGCCCAAGTGCCTGGAAACACCGCCTGTATCAGGGGGCAGCCGTCAGCAGGCCCAACACAAAGGCCTAGCCTCATGTGTCTGAAGCCAAAGGGCCATCACCTCTATTGCTTGGTCCTGGCAGAGCACACAAAGAAACCAAAGTCAGGCAGTTAGCTGTCTGTACATTAATCTCTAAAAATGTCAGCTAGATCCAAGAGAAGGATCTTATTGTGGATGTCACATTTTGATAAAAGGGAGACTAAATAAACATTGTCTCCAACATACTTTGTTGTACATTATTAACCACTTTCCTCTGTTCAGGCGTTGATCCATGTCCTTACCTACGACAGAGATACCATTACTGTAGTATCCGTTTCTATAAATATGGCAGCCTCCATCAGGATTATCTTCCATTGCCTCGATGCTGGTAGAAGAGTCCAAGTTAGAAGACGCATTGGTTGTTACTGTTGAGTTGAGGGAGAAAGAATAGTTACATGCCTTTAGAACAAGTTCTGCTTAGAGGTATTCTGAACATGGCCATATGTTACAGCTACATTCATTGCATAGGTCAGAAGTGACTTTGTTTTGCAGCTGTGTGGTCATATATGTATCCATATGGCATCTCAGTAACCAGCCTTATGGAAAACACATATGCCCAGCTGTAGCACCCTGAAATGCCTTGGGTAGCCTCATTCCAAAAGCCACCTTTCTAGTCACCTATCTCTGGAAAGTAAAAATGAGACTGCAAGGTTTTATAGAATTAAAAGCTTCTTTAAAATTCCCAAATCAATTGTAGAAAAAAATCCAAAGGCTAATAAAAGATTTAAAATGCTTTTTAAAAACAGGTATTTTCCCATTGCTCTACAGTATAGCTAGTGGAAAAATGGAGAGGGGAAGTGGTGGAAGTTATTTTTCCTTTCATTTTTCATTCTCACTCAACATTTTGTTAGAAGCACATATTAAAATTATGAAATTTTAAAATTATAGTCACATTTACAATTTAATTGCACTAGTATACTCCGGTTGAAACTGCAGGCCTTTTGCAAACCTTAAAACACTGAGATGATAAACATAATGAAAGTTATTCTGAAATAAAGATAAAGTGGAAAAGCCATTCTGAGTTAATGCCATGTGGAAATCCCTTATTCTGGAATATGAGTAAGTTGTTTCTAGCTCAACCCACTCTTTTAATTTTGGATAGATGTTAATGCAAAGCAGAAAGGAACTGGCTATGAAAGTGTTCCGAAACACCTCTTTCTCACTTAAAATTTACACTTTACCTCAGAAGATGACCCTGAGTAGGCAAGTCTAAAAGCACTGGACCCAGTGTGGTAGAGGGTATAAACCCACATATCTATATAATGCATGTCCATCTGGAGACCTTTGCATGCTGGCACTGTGGTGATAGAACTGGGTGTGTAATATCTTAAATGCTTAAGTGATGCCTAGCATAGAATCATAGAAGAATTTATGCTTATTGATTCTGTCTCTAAACCAATTTACAGAGATTTTGCAGAGCTGTGAAGCTCTTTCATTGATGACAATAAAACTTCTAAAGATATGGACTTAAACTATCAGAATTTAGAGTTTTTGCTTAGCTTCTAATATAATAGATAAACTCTTACTTGTGGAGGTAGGTGGTGGTGCAGTGGGTGTTGCTGGCTTGCAAGGTACAGGTATAATGGCTTGGACAGTTAAATTGAGAGTGAAGTTTCCTTGCAGAGTATAGGTGTGAGATGTAGTGGAACTGCTTGCTACAAATAGGCCACTTCCATCTCCAAAGTTCCACTTGTAGGAGATGGCAGAACTATTAAGATAGTAGCTGGGATCATGGATCTTCACGTCAAATATGATCGGTGAGTCTTTGATAAAAATTGAGTCTGAGATGTTGCGGTCATGTTTTTGGAACATGCTCACAAATACTGGAATTTTGTCTGGAGGGGAAAAAAAAAAAAGTAGTAAATAAATAAATCACACATACCTGCCTGCAAACAACAAACAGCTTCAAAGTCCCTGAATAGCAAGAGTCAGAATGTGAGACATGAATGTCTTTAACACATTGTAATTTGATTTACTGATCTGAGGTGTGAATGTCAGTAGGAAACATTTGTTCCTAGTAAAGTATGCGAATAAAGGAGGAACTGCAGGCATCTGTAGAAGATTGCATTTCCTCTCACAAATCGTTTTTCATTACAAAGTATAGGTGTCACAACTGAGCTAGATAAAAAGGTAAATCACACCCAAGGGAATTTACCAGAGATTCCACATTCATATTAAAAACCTTTCTTAGGCCAATGTCATCTTTTCACGCCAGCTGATGCTTGTGATGAATTCTTTTAACACCTAAACAACAAACACCCCCAGTATTTGATTACAGTGTATTCCAGCACTCTCACCTGTTACAACATAAATGGCACTGGCTCTTGCAATTGGAATGTATGCTGAGCGTCCTCTCCTGTAGATGGAGACCTCCATCGTGTGTTGGCCGAGAGTGATATTTGCTGTGTTGACTGAAAACCTTGTTGAAGAGCCTCCGGTAGTTTGGTGGTAGTGACCTGAAAGAGAACACGAACATTGTGTGTTTTCCCCTTCAGCCTAGCTACAAATTGTTTTAAGAGAAGCAGTATCTCTGTGAAGTTTGGACTGTCTAAATCAAAATGAATAGTTTAAAATTGTCTTTCAGTTATCTGGCAGGTGGTTTTGGTGGACTAAATACTTTTACAATGTGTTTACTCCAATTATTTCTGTGGGCTTTTTGAAGGTGTCAGAAAGATGAACCAAATGGCACTAATCTAAGAAAAATTTGCTAAGGCATCTACATCTTTCCAAAGCAACTACATTACATTCAGTCATTAGGATTTTGTAGTAGATGGTGTTAGCTCTTAGGCATTTTAAGTGATCCTGTGTTTGTACACTTTCAGTGTCCGGAGAGTGCCTCTTGCTGCGCACCCCAGAGCCTTTTTTTGTATACATTTGCTTCTTTGTAACAGCTGATTGAGGTAGGTAAATAGTATCACCTCTACATAAAATTTGGGACTTTATTGTTATTACTCATGCTGATGATAATGCTGATTTAGCCAAGGTAACTTAGGGAAATAAGATTTACTATGTAGCCAATGTCAGGAATAGCCCAAGCAATACACACTCAGGAGGTGGAAATGCTAAAAATCAGCATCTGTGACCAGATCAGTACTACACAGTCAGTGACAGTTTTCATCTCCCCAGAGGCAAGAAGTACTGCACCATTAAACTGATCTGAAGATACACAGTGCTATTGTCTCAAATTTAAGAATCTAAGTGGCAGTGAGCAGTCAACAAATCATCTGACTGACCCGCTCAGACCCCCTGTTTTCCTAGGAAAGGATCTTGAGTACTACTGAAAGGAAACTAACGTTCCTCAGTGGTAGTACTGTGAATGCAGATTGAAAGAAACTCTCCTGGTAATCTATGATTTCCAGAATGAGCAGCTGATGGCCTCTATGGAAAGCAGGGAATAAATCTGGGAGCATGGAATCCTTTCTAAAGGACTTTCAATAAAACATACTCAATAAATGAGTCAGTTTACAGAGTGGATATGAGCTTTGAAGCATCAGCTGGACCAAGAGACGTGTTGCTGTACTAACCAAATGTGTGAAACACGTAGACGAAGTTCCTTCTCCTCCATCCAGGATAATGAGGGAAAGGTCTCCCATCTGGAAATACATTATGGCTGTGGTTGCTTGTGCAGTTTTCCCAGCCACAGTTGTCAATCCATTCAGTCCAGTTGTAGACATAGACTTGCTGATCCTGGGAAGCTGGAAGACCTAGGTGAAGAAGTAGGACATGTTCCCAGACAATTGAAAAAGTGCAGAAAGTTTGGAAATAGGAGGCAGACACCCCAGGTTACATCAGTTATTGCACTAAAATGACAGGTTAAGTGGAGCATTTTTAGACTGACATTTGGTTTTTCTAAGACTGTGCTTTGTTTTTTAAACTAAATGTCAAATTGTTTTGACTTGGCATTGTTTTGTTTAGGAGTTTAATAAAAATTTACTGTCTCACGAGCCAGGCACAATTTAAAATTGCTCACCCAAGACTAGCTGTTGACTGCAAAAAGCACTACTGTTTCACTGGAATAGTGGGGCTACCTGAACATTTGACAAGCAGAATCTAAGATTTTAAATAGAAATAGCAGCTGTGGAAGCACTGTGAGGAATTGACTTAGTTTGTTTTGTCAAAAAAGTTTTTTATGGCACCTTTAAATAACATAGACATGAATTTCAGTTCCTTTTTGAATAATAAAAGACAGTTTCCTTCCCCAAACAGTACAACAGATAGTAAACAGAGAACAGATCTCAGCAGTTAAAAAAACATTAGACAGACAAAAGTAGAACTCAGGCTGACAAATTTGCTGATATGCATTGAAATGAAAATTACTTTCATCAGTAAAAAATTTGTTGAACATTTGTGAATTCAGAGGAAGAAAGGTTCAAAAGCCTATTTCACTCCAGAGCTGGCAACTTCAAACATTGGAGTTATGATAGGGCTTTTTGCTCTGTGTAACAGTAAATAAGATGGAAAAAGGTGATTCTCTGATTAAAAGATTGGTTGATTTTAAAATGATTTCTTTTCTTTTTTTGCTTTTAATGCTTACAATGTGGGAATGTGAGATTCACCCTTTACTGAGGGTTTTTCAGGATGCAGATGATGGTTAGCAAGTTCTATAATTCCTAATTGAAAAAAGAATTTAAAAATCTCATGTTTATAAATTGACAGCTTTATGAATTTGGAAGAAAGCAGTGTGGCTGTGCAGCCTTGTGACTGAGCTGAAAAGAAGTAACAGTTTTGTTAAGAAGCCAAATGAATGTCACTGTTTTGGGAAGGCAGTTTTATGGTGAAGGCAAATCTTAAATTACCTAGTTACTATACATAGCAGGTGCAAACAGTAAAAATACCACAGTGATCTTCTGAGGAAAGAAACTGGTGGGCACAGGTTAGGCATGAGTGTAGTATCAGTTAAAAGCAACGTGGCTGTTGTTCATAGGGTGCGCCTCTGATGTTTTCAAGGATTGCTGACATGTTCACACCAGCACCATAGTCAGGTGTGTGTAGTGCAGGGAGATTGTCGTTACCTACCCTGGGTACAGTTTCTCTCATATATTATGTTGCCATCGTTATCTTCTTTCTGGCACTTGGGAAACTGGAGAGTCACAGTAAAGGTCACGCTTGATCCTACCAGTGCTGGGCTATCACTGTCCAATTTAGCTGTCACCCTTCCACCTGTACAAAAGAGAAGTGGTCTTCACTGTAGTAGAGGATGCATTGGAACAGCAGCTACCTTCAACTGTGCACTACTTGCATTAGAAATGCTTTATTGATTCCCCTGTTTCTAAGGGGTCTTGTGCTCCTAAGTCACTTGCACACTTATCAAAACGCCAACTGAGCACAACCAGAGGGACTCATCATATTCTTCCACATCACTTACTGGTCTGTCATTCATTTCCTTCTTAGAGCTAAGAATATGGATTTTTACCTGTGAGGGTCAATATGTTCTAAAGGAGAATAATTTAATTGCTCACCAGGGATACAGCCTTTAGTCCTCAGCTCAGACCAGGTGATAATAAACAGGGTCTTCACCAAAGCTGTCAAACTGACTGAGGTAGCAGTTGAAGCAACTTGTCTGTCCTTTAGGGCATGTTTCATATACTGGATTGTCCTAGGGCCCTAGTCATCAATACTTCCTAGTAAGTAATGTCTGAGACCGTGAGTTGTGGGAAAGCATTTGCTGGAACAACTCACTGTTCTGTTTCCTTAGACAATGTACTGGGAATGGTATCAAAGCCAGTCATCGCTAATTTGCTATTCTTTGCAGCAGTGGTAGATATTGGACCCTTGAAGAAAGCACTATAGCACCTGCACTCTTCACTGAGGTGGGTTTTCTGGCCACTTTTCTCAGTGTCTTTGAAATGCAAATATGCGATCACCTTTCCAGCAGTCCTTCCATCTGGGATCTCCTTCTTTCCAGAAAGGATAAAGCTTTTCATTCCACTTAT
Organism: Todiramphus chloris collaris; assembly: GCA_025345505.1. NCBI lineage: Eukaryota > Metazoa > Chordata > Aves > Coraciiformes > Alcedinidae > Todiramphus > Todiramphus chloris. The sequence continues at coordinate 2,656,793 of JANVCC010000019.1, read as the reverse complement.
TTTGATCACTGGACCAGCCTTGTATGTTCTTGTAGGATGTGACAGGAGAAGTTCTCCCATGGCTCATCACATCTTGAAACCCTAGAGAGAAAAATGAACATGCAATGTAATAGCATTTTCCCTACTACCCTATAAACACATTGCTCTTGTGCTGAACAGCCTTCTTATTACAACTGTACTTTTGTACTGATCAGAAAACTCTTCACCAGTAGAAAATTATGGAATGCTATCATCACAGCTATAAAAACATCAACTATAACCAACATAAAGTCAATTCCACCACTGTCAGACTGACATTTTTACACTTGCACTATTGCCAGCTTTCCAGAGAAAGGATAAAAAGGTTTACAACATTTTGACCGTATTGAGCAGTTGTTTGTGTGAATGGACATAACCCTGCAAAAACCAGGCTAGTTGTACAGGGGTTGCTTGATTATTGACCACTTTGTGCTTGCCTGGTAATAAATCTGTGAGTAAAAGGCTAACAGGATAAATTCACTCTGTGTCTCAATTGTGCTCTGGTGGAAGTTATGCCAAGAATTAATTTTGACCCAGTGAAGCTTCTTTGGCAAGTTGGCTAGTGCTTTGGGTGGGAGGCTGGAATCAATTGTAACAGAAGCTGGTATTTTGAGAAAATGAAATTTAGAGCTGAAGAGTAAATTCAATGTGTTTATAATATAACAACAAAAGCGTATTAGCTGCATGCCTATTACTTTAAAATGGCTCAGATGTTTAACAACTTTAACAACCTCTTCTCATATTACTACAAGTGATGGGCTCAAACTTTTCCCAGGCCTTCCAGGATCTCTCTTTCTGTCACAAAGTACGCTTAATGAAAAGCGAAGTAAATATCCAAGTAACCTGTTGGAACATGCTGACTGCTGTAGGATGCCATAAAAATATGTTTGTAAGTAGGTTCATAGGCAGAGTTCCATTAAAGCCTGGGGGCTTTAAACAACTCTGTCATGTTAATCAGGTAACTGCTGGGCGTGCCATTCTGTCACAACATCAAGGGAGTTAAGATTTCTGCTCTTCATGGCTTTATTTTAAAGGTAGCTGATGTTGAATGCTTCTGAGATTTATACCTAAGTGCAACAAAGAGCTGGATGACTTCAAGGAAAATGCAGAAACCTGTAAGAAAGGCAAGAATGGCCCTGTGTGCTGTAATGTAACCAGCTTTCTTGTAATTTCTTTGAGTTTTTGAGAGGGCACAGAGCAGGTGTAGCCAGTCTAAGCATGGTCTTTATGAGCATGTGACTCCTAATTTTACCCCAAGGGAAAATGAGAGAAACAGCACTGAAGAAGAGTCAGGAGCTGCTTTCTCTTGATGTTTTATTGCCCAGTGAGATTTCTGCTGAGCAGGAAGGACATCCCTTGGCCAGGCCCATACACACACACATACAGAATCACGCACAGAATTGTCATGGTTGGAAAAGACCTCTAAGATCACCGTGTCCAGCTGTCAACCCCCCCCAAAAGTAAACAACAAAAATCCCACCATACAAAAAAACACCTCACCATCCCACTAGAGCATGTCCTGAAGTGCCTCATCTACATGTTTTTGAATGCCTCCAGGGATGGTGACTCCACCACTGCCCTGGGCAGCCTGTTCCAGTGCCTGACTACTCTTTCAGTAAAGAAATTCTTCCTAATATCTAATCTAATTAGGAGAATGATCCCATCTCAGTGGTCATCTGAACTGATGCCGGCAGCTCTCTCCTCAGCCTTGAGGATTGAAAGGTTTGAGGAAAAGAACAGACTTTGCACTCAGAAATATACTCTCCCACGGTCTTTTGCCCTACAGAAACTCCCCACTGTCTCACTTAAGTCACATGAATCAAGTCTTTCCTGCAGATTTAATATATTTTGATGTGAGCAAAACATAACATCGTGGCTGGTATTTGCTTAATGGCCTGTACCACATACTGTATGTATTGTTTTCAGTCTTGGTCAAAAGAAGAGTTGGGTAACATTGTTCTTTAGAAACTTCTCAGGAAAAAAAAACAGATTAACAAAAATAAAATTATTTCATAAGGGTTTATCACGTTCCATTACATTTTAGGTCATTAAATTAATGTGTTATCTTATTTGAAGGTAAGTGGTATTTTTTTCCTTTTCCCATTTTCTTTTATTTTGAAAGTATATAATGAGTAAAAATGTTTTGATTTTGTCAGATGAAAACATTTCAATTCCCCCCCCCCCCCCCAAACGCTCAATTAATCAAAAAGAGCTGGAGCACTTTTAATTTTATAAATGCTTTTAATTATGAATTTTCAATAACAATTCTTGAATTCAGAAGTCATTTTCTTGTCCAGCTTTGGTAATAACTGTGGTCACTGCTTCTAAATCACAAGCTCCAGAGGCATTTCTCTGCCTCCCTGATGTGCTTTGTTTATTTCAATCAAATATAAAACATTTCACAAGCTTCAGGACAAGACAAAGACATTTTTTCAGATGAGCAGAAGACTTCAGCACTATTTTCTCTAACACATGGAACTGAAGATTTTCAGTTGCTGAATTTAAAGGGACAAAAAGCTGTAACGTATTTCTTCTTTAACAATGAAAACCACTCAATAACAGATGTGGGTCATAACCAAAATTAGAGCAATTCAGTTCAAAATATTATGCTCCAAGGAAATGATTACTGTAATAGTTTTGGTGAGGTGATCATAGGAGAAAAGATCTTATGCTCTGAATTTCTTCTTTCTCATTCTGGTTTTCATTTTGGTGAAAAATGTAGCAAAGACAGGAAGTTCAGTTTTTTCTTTGATAGCACATTAGCCATGAAAGAGAGAATGAAAGCCAACGTTAGAACAGCAGCAATAGAAAGATAACCCTGCTGAAGAGAATGAAAGTGCATTAGAAGTAAAAAGGCTGGTGTTACAGCCAAGTTAAGAAGAGTTAAAGAAATGTTGTTACCTTTCTAGAGCTACATATAGAAACATAATAAAGCAGGACAAAAAAAGCATTTGAGGAACAACTTGCAAAAACATTAGAAGTACTAATTTTTTTTTAATTCCGCCCCTCCCAAATATAAAAATAGTGGAAAACTTGCCAGAAAGCCGGTAGGGCCAAAAGATGATACAGATACCAAAGAAGCATTCAGGGAAAATAAAGGGTCAAAAGGCACAAAAGTCAAATAGGTTAGCTTACATTTCCATTCACAAAGGAAGAGCATAAGAGATTTCTGTGCTAGAACTTTTCTTTACAAAGACGGAGAATCTCTCTCAACATGATGTGTCGGCACACAAAAAAAATAGACCAAATCAACAAAATGAAAAAGTTATCTAGATAGCAAGGCTCAAAAAGTGTGGAAGTTATTAAACAGTGAAATAAACGAGCTATTAAACATAACGTGTAAAATCTTGCTTAAAACTGCCTCAGTGGCTCACAAACAAAGCTTGGCAAATGTGATGACAGTTCTTAAAAATACTTCCAGGGAAGATTTAGATAATTACAAAAAGTTTGAGGCTCAAATTGGAGAAGCTGGTAAGAACAGCAGCGAAAAGCAGAATTAGCAGATACAGTGGGTTAATATGATATGCCATAAAAAAGAGTGCATTCCTCACAAATATATTCAAGTGTTCAAGTTTTGCTCAGGGAGGCAGAGAGCATGGGAACAGGGCTGACCTGCTTGTTACAGTCTGCTTGAGTTCCAGACAGCATTTAATGAGGTCCTTTGCTAAAAGAACTAAGTTACTGTGGGGTAAAAATGAAGGATTTCACATGAATAAATAACTGGTTAGGATATATGAACCAAAAGTTATGAATAAGCGGCCAATTTCCTCAACTGTTGAAATATTTTTGTCCCTAATTTGGAAATCAGGTAAACAGTAAAGTTCTTTAATCTGCTGAAGATAGTGTCTTAAAGTAGTAGAGAGGAGGACTGTATGAGATTCAACGACCGAAGAATAAAACCATGTGAAATTCAGCATAGTTAGGTGTAACTTTACTTGCAGAACGAGGGGCTCTAAACTAGCTATTCCCACTCAGAAAAGAGATCTCCTAGCTTTAGTTTTGAATGCAGTTCTCATTAGTAGTTGGAAAACTACGAAAAGTTTAGATAGAAAACAAAGATGAAAATGTTGTTACAGCACTGCATAATTCCTTGCATGTTTGTGTCCATCCTCTGCAGCTCAAACAGGGTATAAGAGAACTGGAACAATACAAGAAAGGTGGTGAGAGTGCTACAGAGGAACAGAATTGTTTCCATGTGAAGAACAGTTAAATAGACTGTGTCTTCAGCCTGTAGAAGAGGTGACAGAGGAGAATATAAAAACAGAATCATGAAGAGCATGGAGGAAGAAGCAGTTTGACACTGTTTCTGACAGCACAAAAGTTAAGGAGAATCTAATGAAACCATCAGGTTACAGGTTCTAAGCATATAAATTATATTTCTCCATATCAGCACAAAGTGTGACATTTCTTGCTGTCAGGATGCCAAAAATTTATATAGGTTGCAGTCAAAGTGCATGAACAGATGGAAGAAAGGTCCAGTAAAAACTGTTACACACAATGACATTGCACCTAACAGAGGCAGTTCTGCTGCTATAAACCATCAGAGGCTGGGAAAGTGTCCAGTGTACACTTGCCCAGTTATACATCCATTACTGGTTCCCACTGGAGACAGGTACAAGGCTAGACTGATGCTCAGCTGGACCTCAGCTTTTAAGGTCTTCAGTTTCCTTACTGTAGATTCTGGAATTTGAGCCTAAAATGCCATTTCCAGCTTCTCAGCTCTGAGCTCAGGGAGTAAAGTAACCAAGATTTGAGTCAAGCTGGGAGCTCAGAAAGAAGCAGGGGACCAGCCCAGTGCCTGCCCAGCATGACTTGAGATCTAATTCCTTAACTGGACTCCCCGAGGTTGGGGATCCACAGGTCTGGGTGTCCTGGCAGGGAGTGCTGCCTCTGACCTGGCCTCTCCCAGCTGCAGCTGAGCTGAGCAAACTGGGAGAAGTCCATTCTGCGTCTGCCTTTTTAGCCACACTTGAGCTGGGGAAACGCTGTTGGAAATTTGTTGAAATGAGCCAAGGCTTAGCCCCAGTCAGCTGTCTGTATCTGTGGAGCACAGGGAATAGATAACAGAACAGTTCTTGGCACGTTTCTCCAGCTCAGGTGACATTTCTACCAAGAGGTAGGCAACCCTGAGGTGGACCTCGCTGTCGCCCACCGGTTCCCATGCACAACTCCAGCAACTGCTGCACGTATGAGGAGCAACCGTTTTTACTGCACAGGCTTGGGACCTCAAACCCGTGGAATCAAGGAGAGAGGATGAGGTGAAGGAAGCACTTACGTGTCGTGGCAGCACACAGCACTGCTTTGGCCAGGAGCAGGAATCCGAGGTGGTGGCGGACGGCGCTCATGGTGCCGGAGACCCTGTGTCAGCTCAGCGCATGCAGAGGAGCAGAGGGTGCCTGCTGCCTGCACACGGTAACTCCTCCAGTCCCCACTGAGAAGTGAGAATGAAGTTTCTCCGCTGCTCTGCTCTCCGAATAAATGAAGGGCCTCAGGATTCATCATGTGATGGAATTAAGCAGAGATGCATGATTTTGTCTTCAGCTTCTTTCGGCTCATGTGCTTATGACTCACTCCTTTTGCTTTCAGCATTCCCTGGGATTTCTGAGAGACCTATTTAGAGCCACACCATTCACCTCGCAGGCATATTTATACTAGTTTTGCACTAGAATAATTTTTGTACTTAATTTGTTTTTAAATTAGAAACTTTTTTTTTTTTTTTTTTTTTTTAATTTTAATTTTTTTTTTTCTTATTTTTTTTTTAAATTAGAAACTTTTTTTTTTTTTTTTTCTCAGAAATCCAAATTAATTCTTGCCCCAGCCTGATTTGCAAGTATTACTGCAATACCTTCACGGCATTTGGTGGACCCATCACTACTTAACCATGTGTCTCTGCCCACATGCTGGGCAATAAGTGTGAACTAAATGGAAACTGGCCAATTCTAACACGTCTGTGGACTTGGCTCCTGATCAGAGCTGATTGTTAAGGAAAACATTATTTAAACATTTAGTGGGCACATGCGTGTACCATCTGACCACAGTTCCACATATGATGGTTAGAGGGGCAATCACAGACTATATGTAGTGATGACCATTCAGTATCTAGCTCACAAGCTGCCATGACCTACACACAGACAAGTACTGCATTGTACATACATCATGGTGTGTAGAGCTAAAGGAAAAAAAAGACTTTGCTGCCCAGCCTAGTAATGAGGTATAACCAATGTCTCAGGAGGTGTTAGGGTAATACAGGCAGATTGGCAAACTGCACTTAGTGTTTCAAATTCAGGTTCAACGTGCTCAACCAGACCAGGTGTTCTTCTGCAGGCAGTGCAGCAACTGAATTTTGTTGCAGCCCTGGTAGCCTCGGGAAGTTTCTTGCTTTCGTTTGCAGCAAAGAACAAGCTTTGGTGAGACAGCAAGGCATAGAAGCAAGTATAGTCCTCAAGACAGGAGTTCAACAGTGGTTTCAGTGATTCCTAAGTATAGTGGTGGGTGAGACAGCCCAGTGAGCTGGGCAACACAAAACCATTTTTATTTTGGTTCAAGGGCAGGTGGAAGTTGGTAAGTCCAAGGCACTGTCTAGAGAATGAAGAGATTGCCCAGTGGAAGAGGATTTTAGAACTGTGACTACTTATTATTTTTTATTTTTGATTTGTTCTTAGTTTCTTCCATTTGTCTAGCATTTTCTATTACCTAAGTTATTGTCACTACCCGGTGTGCCCCAGCCAGCATTTGTCTCAGTAACTCAGTCTCTGATGTCCAGTCCTATGCGTCTTGCATATATAGACTCCATGCTTCAGCATCCTGGCTGGAGCCACCTTCCCTCCTACTGACAGCCAAGGAAAAGGGTGAAGGCAATAGCCCTAAGGATACTAGGCTTGTTTAAACTAAGCCCTCATTATCTGGCAGAAAGGAGAGGAAGCATAAATCAAAGTCAAAGCTGTGACTGACTATGCAAAAAAAATCATATGACTGCAGCGTCCTCATGTGATTGTTGTTTTTTTGTTGTTATTAAATCAACTACATCCCCAGTTGAAATGTCAGGTTTCGAAGCCATTCACAATTATTTTTTAAACCATGTGGGACATCATCTTTAATTGCACGTCTTTGTTTCCAGGTTGTTGATGCTAGAAGTGAAAAGTGACCTTCAAACACTGTGTTTCATCACTGAGGGCCTGATCCAAAGTCTGCTGGGGAGAAAGCATGTTTAATTGTTTGTCCCCAACAGGGTTTTGGGAACCTCCAGAGGAAAACTGTTGACAACAAATGCCTGTTAATTAAAACCAAAAATTTATCAGCCTAGAAACAATGAAGTTAGTTAGGACAGAGTTTTTTGCCCTGTTATTTGATACATGAAATTGTTACATAAATATTGAGTGACACTGTGAATAAGGGCCAGCTGGTGGAAATTATTAAGCACGTTGTAAATAGATTTCAGGGGCACTGAGGATCAGGCCTGCGGTTAGAGGAATCCAAACCCACCAGGGATGGGGTAATGACTAAAAGGTGGCTGCACTATGATGCTTCAGCCCTTTGCCTTCTCCCTCCTTGTCTCTTGGGCCTTAGACTACACATTCCTGGAGGGCCGACACAAAAAATGTTTGAATCTGCTTGTGCTGTGGCTGCAGCCGACTGTGCTATCAAGAAAGGATGAGAGGATAAATCTGTATGAGAAGGGAAGAAAGAGCTAGGTAGAAAGAGGAGTGGGTTGAGCTAGGAGGTGGTTGAGTCACCATTCCTGGATGTGTTTAAAAGATGTATAGATATGGTGCTTGGAGCTATGGCTTAGGGGTGGGCTTGGTAGAGTTGAGTTAATTGTTAAACTCAGTGTCTTAAAGGTGTTTTCCAACCTTGGTGATTCTATGAGTAGAGATGTAAAAAGACTGAAGAGAACAGTAAAAAGGCCAAGGAAAAGTATGAGAGGTGAAGACTGACAGGACTATCTGAAAACTGAGCTTACTTCTCCAAGTGTCCCAGCCATAGTTGACTATGTATAAAGATGAGTCCATGTGAAATGCTGAAGAGTTGCTTCAAACCAGCAGATCATGACCAGATCTTGAATTAACTATATACTTTTTACATTATTATTCTTGGTCTCTGAGAAACAGCTTGTCAGTTAAAACAGCTAAACTGAGTTGTGCAGCTGTGAAAGATAAAAGACTTAAAATCTATCCTAAATTTTCTCCTAGTGAAGGAACTCACTTCAGAGAGATTTAGAGCTTAATCTGACAAAGAAGTGGGTGGGTATGAAGTGCTTGGTACTTCAGAGCTTTGGCACCTCAGTTGTTAAAACCCATTGAGGAGATAGACATCTTTGAAACCTGAAGGCCTGTCAGATGACAGGGTGTGAGCACATCATGTGTACCTGCATGTCTAGACTGTGGCAGAGGCGGCATGCTCACCCCGCTATCACGCTGCCATCGCCACAACACCGGCACAGGAATTGTTAATCACTGCTGATGGGAGCTTGAAAAAAAAAGAAAAAAGAAAAAGAAAAAAAAAAAAGGGGGGGATTTGAATGAACTTGACTTTTGGCCAAGCCGGCAAAGGAAAATGAGATGAACTTGTTTTGGCAACCAGGTAGTTTTAGGTAAATGCTGTCTGCCGTTAGCAGTGATCTCTCAAGGGAATGCTGGACGAATTGCCTCTCTGGGAAGGAATCATCTGTGTCTCGCTTCACAGGGGCCAGTGGTAGTCAGCTGACTGAACCCAATGTGTAAACAAAGCTATGTTAGCAGCCTGCAGTCTTTCTTGTTGGACAGGGGTGGGGGGGCGGGGGGGGTGTGTGGAGGAAAGCTCTACAATAGTTCCTGATCAATTTATGGCACCATCCACCTCAGCTTATCACTGAAAAACTAATTAACCCTTGCAACAGGACAAATGGGCTTTTAGTAATTACAGCTTCTTCCTTTTTTGCTTTTGTGGTAGCTAAAGCTATTCATTTTACCGTTTTTTTGGGAAGGTAATTCCTTGCAGTCATACTTTTCTCCAAATTCCTGTGTTGGGGCTGATGTTTTCCAAACTTAGCACTTGGCCACAGCATATAATTCTAGAGATTTTCTTGTGAAAAGAAAAAGTAATTTTTGGCTTGATTTCCTGTAGAGGGAAGGCTCTAATGACCATGCCAGCTCTCCACCTTTTTATGGGTATCTCTCTGTTGGTCACTCCCTACAAAGACTAAACTTACTATTCAGTGACAGCCACATGTGTGACAGAGTGCCCCAGAATGCCTCATGAAAGCAGTGTGTGGGGAAGGTAGGGGAACCCAAGAAATCATCTGCAGCATTTTGACATCAGCAAATCCTCATGAGACCCCTAATATACAGATCCACAGAGCATCCTGGTCCACTCGGCCCTCACAAGTGGCCCATGGGAGTGCTCAGTAATTCATGCAGATGACCATCAGTTGAAGACAAAACACAATAATAGACACTGACCCTCCAGACCACACCATGCATCTTTTTCTTTTTTTTTTTTTTTTTCAGTTGTATAAACAAATTAAGTTTATTCGCTGTCTCTAGGCAGCTTTTGGTTTGTTTAGCTTTTTCTTTAACTATGGTGTCGGTACAAGGAGGAGGTGTAGTTATCCTGGCAGTCTCTGCTGCTGTTGGCCATGGTCTTTTAAAGGCCTGCTCTATGTGCGCCTCAGCTGACCCACTTTCAGTTTTGAATCTGCCACAGTTCATTTACAGCCTGGACATTGGTTTTCCTATATTACTTTTCTCATACTGATTTAATGAACTGTTAGGTATCTGGTTTATGTTCACAATGATTCATCACTGTCCTCTCTCTATCAGGAGAGCAGGTAATTGCTGGGAAAGTGCATGATTATGACTGTGTGAGACCCATATTTTACATCAGATTATAATGAAATCTATTCAGGCCTCCCTTGCTCAAAGAGGTTTTAAAAGATAGATTTTTGTATCACTCAGCTCAAGAGAGATCAACCAAATTATTGCTGAAAATTTCTCTCACTAAAGACAATCATTGATATTATGGCTAGGAAAAAGAGAAAAATTTCTTCCAAAAAAGTAATCCAGGAACAATCAAACCAGCAAAACCCAGACAAAAAGTTTATGTATTGAAGAGAATATGCTCAACAAGAATAGCTGCTGTGTAGTCATTTTTGTGGGAAGACACTGAAGGAGAAGCAGTCTCACAGACAAAGTCTGCTCCCTTAAATCTTTTCTAAGAAACAATATAAACTGAATGTACTCAATTGTACCTTATTCCCCGTATACGCTGTTTTTCACTTATTATGGGCTGGGGATAAGAGTTCAGCACAGAAGCTCAGTTGTTTTATGGTCCAGTGAAATTGCCTTGACTGCTCAGGAAATAACCTCAGCACTTCCCTGAAATAGGAGTCAGAAGAAATGAAAATGCTGGCAGTGGAACTTTAGCATAACATAGTCTTTCTTGTGTTAACAACAAGATATGGGCTAAATTCTGTATTTTTTTTTTTGCACATGGCATTAATTCAGACAGTAACCTCTTCCCTAGATGCTAGACCCAGTAGAAGAATATACAGGCAATGGAGAGGGGAGGAAAATGTATGAATATATTATACAGCAAACAGCTTTGTATCTAGAAGCCCACTTTATATAGTACATTTACAGCGTAAAAGGAATGCAAACTCTGAGCAAGTGGAGCTGTTGTGCTCCTAGGGATGTGTTGCTGTCACCCTAGGACTTAAATCCACCTGGATCCTCCTTCTGTGGCTGACAGCATTGAGGAGAAGTCATTTAGGGACCTGGTGGGAAATGTCATAGGGTTTCCTTTTTTGTTCATGTTTTAACACGTTTAGCTACTACCTCATGCACAGAATGGTCACAGCTCGCTGAGACCATGGGCTAACCAGTGAGGCACAAGAGGAGCGCTCCGGTTTTGCCATAACTTGCCAGTTCCCAGATACATGCATGCATCACCACATCAACTTGCATTTGGCTGCTTCAGAGCTGTGGGTGGTAGGACCAGGCCCTGGTGTTGCAATGTGGCAATGGCAGGGGAGGGGAGGATGTCCAGGCTGGTAATGCCATCGTGCAGCCCTCAGATCAGCACAGGTTACAGCCCTGGCCCTCCGATGCATGACTGGGGGAGCTCCTGCTTGCAAAACCTTTAACGGGAACTGCTGTTTTTCTTTCACTGTGAGAAAAGTATATTTTTAATGCACTATTCCCAAATGCATTACATAATAATCTTTAACAGTTCTGATCACATGTGGGCAGGGAAATATATCGCTACATATATTAAATGTATAGGAGTTAGTCTTTTGAGTTTGTCTTAAACACCAATATCCTTTATTTATAGTCTCTGTGATAGGAACAGTAAATTTGCACCAATCTGTTTTAAATCTGCATTGGAATATGGATATTTTGTTTCAGCTTTCTTTGCCAGTACTGGAAAGCCTAACATGACTTTATTTTGTTACTGCATGAGAACCAAAAAATCGATTTAACACAGCAGCCTACTTGCAATCCCTGGTTTAAGTGAACCACTAAGGATAAAATCTCTCTGTCTAGCATGTGTAATGCACTAATCACCAGAACTCTGCATGGGAAATACTATATGCTTGATAAGAATCATCACAGAAGATATGTGTCCATCGTGTAATAGAAAAGCTAGTTTGTGTATCTATCGTTTAAATTGTCTCTCCTAAAATTGCAAAGTAGCTTAACAAATCTGCCCTCAGCCGTGCTGCTTAATTGCAGCTGGTTGCTGAGGGCACTACTGTGCCCCAGTGGTCTGGGAGGAAGATAAAGCTCTTCTGTGCCTGCCTAACACAAGGGGTTACATTTTCACTGCATATGGTTCACTTCTGCTGCACATGGAAAGAAGTTACAAAACAGTTACAAAAAAATAATTCAGATTCAATGTAAGATAGTTGCAGTTCTTCTCAGTAAGGGATATTATATCCAAGCTGAATAGCCTGAATTTAATCCTGTACTGTAAGTGTCTGATATCAAAGTGTAAAATATTGAATAAGAAAAGCAAATAAAGAAATGAGAAGCATAAGTGAAGAGGGGGAAATTGGATTGTATATTCAGACCTCTATAAATTTGCATTGATTTTTCATGCTGCAGTTGTGGTGAGTGAAGTTTGGATGAAGGCAAAAAAAAAATGTTTTTATGAAATAAGAACAAAATGATAAAATGAAAATAGAGGTCATTTGATCTCTTAGTTACCAATTATTTGGTTCATTTCCAAGTACCTAGTTCTATTATTACACAATACAAAAGAACTTTCAGCAAGAAAAAATGGTTATCGAATGGTGCTCTGTAGAATGAAAAATAGAAACATAAGAAAAATCAGCGTTTGCTAAGATACAGACACCAAGTAAACAGAGGCTGCAAATCATTCTTCACTGAGCGATTTTCCTCACAGTTCAACTTCTGTGGATGTTCTGATAACATTACATCAGATGGGTGCTGAGGACAGACTACTTGGTTACTAATACATTTCCATGTATTTTAATTTTATACATTTCAAGAAGTTTAAGCAAGACATTGACAAATGTAAAGAAATGTCGTATACAGCCCAAATGGCTATATTTATTTTATTTGGAATATAATGGCAAGTCAGAGCTTCTTTTCCTTGTCATGGTGCTTGTTGTATAGGATAAAATTCAGAAGTCTGAAGCTGGGAGCAAACTTGATGAAGCTGCTTATCTGTTTTGGCAGCTGAATTACTGTATTTCACTGACTTACGTACTTATGTGCCCTTCCCCTTCTGTGCCCCTATGCTTTTATTTGACGCATACAAATGTTTACATATTTTAGGCAGAAATAATCTACTGAGTAGTAAAACTCAGCTGCAGGTCACTGATCAGTGAAAATGAGGAAAAGCACCTCATGGTTAGCACACCGTCTAGATTCTGTTAGCTGAGGTGATGACACAGCTTGGCAGTGAGGTGAGAAGAGTAAATAGTGTTGCTGAGGCACCGTGTCACTGGGCTAGAGTGCTGGCAGCAGCACTCTTTGGGTCAGTATTTTGCTTGGATATGGTTTTCACCAACACATCAGAAGAAATCCAGCTCTGGGTTTTGGTAGATGTCGTTACTGCAGGACACCTCAAAACTGTCTTGTTAAACCATAGCTGAACCATCAGAATAGTGGGATCAGTTTGTTTACTTTAATTTTTTTGCTTGCATCTTAACACTTAGCAGAAAAGTGACTTACAAGGCATAGCTCCCTGTCGGACTGAAGCAAGAGAAAAAGCTTCATAGTAAATGCACAGGGCCATGTGACTGAGGAGAAAAGGTAAAGAGGTTTTTCAGAAAGAAAATGTTGAAAACATCATTATTGTCTGGGCTGTTTTGCAGAATGTCTGTAAGACAGGGTTCTTCATCATCCTCTCTGTCTCAGCCATCCAAACAGTGAGAGAGAAAGCACGATCAGGTGGGGTGGTCAAAACATCTCCTGAAGCTGGGGAAAAGGTTCATGAATATGAAGAAGGAGACTCTTGCTGACACTCTGCTCTTTGGGTAAATAACTTACTTTGCTTTCTGTAATTTAGGGAGGAAAGTCAAGAGGAGGGAAGGTTAGTAATACTTTAAACAAAATGATGGGTGCAAGGATAACAACACACACAAATACCATGCAGCTGTATACGTGGTAGCAATAACTACCATCGCTGCACTGAGGAGTGGCAGCATGTTCCTGCCCCCACACATCCCCCCTGCATCTCCTAATACCCTGTTAAGGTCTCAGTGATCCAGAATGTTGGAATCCAACTTTGATTTATGTATTTCATTCAGATGAAATGGAAAAGTTCTGAGAGAAAGTGATCAAAGATGACATTTTTGTTTGGTGGAGCAGCCCACTGAAACATCATAAACCAGCTCCCCTTTCCTCTGGATAACCCAGCATGGTCTTCCCAGGAGCTAATACAGTCTCTTCCTGGGATGGACATGACACTGACAACTGGTCCTCTGTTTAAGCAGCTACAAGTGTTTCTTGTCTATCTGAATCCAGTGGAAACCTGTATGAAAATCACAATGAAACAAACTGCATTATGAACTTTTTGAAGCTGAGTGTAGTAAGGCTTAAGGACACTATCTGAGTATTTTCAAATGCACAGGGCAGGACATTTACACTGTTTCATAGTGACGTGCTTTGGATATCAGGTGACATTTGTTGGAATGTTTCAAGATGGTGTGTTCATGCAGATGGGAGTCAAAAGCTCCAGAAAATACAATCTCCTTGAAATTTTTGCTCAGATTACAGAACCTGCCTTGTCATCACAACTCTGTGCTGAAAGTAGAGGGACATGCAAACTTTGTCCTGTACTTATATAAAACGTCATTTATCATTTTCTCTCCTATTGTATTTGAATGCTTTTCATGTGTTTTGAGATTATGCAGAAGTCTCTCTCATAATGAAATTGTAATAGATATTTTTAAATTTTAAAAACTTTTCAGGTTACTTGCAACAGAAGAATGGTGATTTTCTCTTGGGTGGGGACCACCAAGTCATCCAGAGCTTTGAGATGGCTTCTCTTTAAAACAAGCATCCTTGATACACAAGAAAGGCTTCGGTTCTCAAGAGCTATGTCTGGTTAGAACATAAATGAGAACTATTCACTATTTAAATCAGAGCAAATACAGACTAAGACAAAGCAGGCAGTTTAAAAGAGACTCCATTCCCACTCATTGCATTCTCGTTGGACAAGTCCTTTTCTTTTGCTACACCTCAGTCTAGAGCCACTTCAGTGTCTGTAAGGCCTGTAGTAATGTTTGTAAGGGTCTGTTTCCCAGTAGTGACCTTTAGTTACATTCCTTTATGAGTGCAAATTCCTCTGGTGTTTAAGTGAGTCACCTAGTGCTTTTGCAGAAGGATGTATGAAGAAAGAGTTGATGGACACAAGTTTTTTGCTGATAATAATTTACAGATATAATGCTGAGAATAGGCAACTCTGTGCTTCGAGATACATCACGATCTTTAGGATGAGCTTTTAAATTCAGTTAAAAAATGAGAGGCCTGGGGGATTATAGTAGACAGGTTGGGAGACCAGGAGGGTATTTAATTCTATTTCTTATATACTTACAAACTATTGAAAGGAAGCAATTTTGAAGCAGTCTGTGTAACCTTTCACTTACCTTTAAAGTCTCCAAATAAGCATCTATTGATTTAAATGCTAAGAGCCTACAGCAGCTTTTCAAATTGAAAAGGGTGAGGAATTTTAATGTCATAGGAATAAAGACAAGACTTATCTGGTTAGGGAAAAGGGTTCCTTTGATGTTTGTACCTTCTTAGACTTCTATGTAATTAAGAACTGGCAAAATGAACTTGCTAATAGAACTGCTCAGTGTTAGTACCACAGCAGTGTTTAGCGGGCATAGTCAACTATCACTGCTTTGTGCTAAGCATTTCATCACCATATAGTGATCATCCAGGCAGCCAAGTACCAGCATTGCAGGAGGGTTTCATTGTGTTCCTGTCCTACAGCATGGCCTCAGCTCAGCCAGTCTTCTACCATGCCAGCTTTGGTGCCCTGGCTAAACACAACCCTACTAAGTAGTTTTCTATTATATATATATATATATATGATCATAAACAAAGGTTGCTCTTGTATTGACTCGAACTCTTGCAGTGGACATAGAACCACCAGGTAACCTTGGGTGGCTTCCAATTTAGCCAATACAGGCAGCAACACTCAGGGGGCAGGAACAGAGTGTGGCAGCAGAGAAAGAGTCAGTAGCATGGCTACACCTATTGTCATAGAATTAATGCTTTGATGATCCAGTACATAAACCCCAGGGGAATTTATGTTCACACAGAGAGGAGAAAGTGCATAGAGATGCAATCCTCTGCTAGGGACTCAAACAAACTTTTACAGTCATCCTTTTCTCTTTTTCATTGTAAGAGACTTCTCAACACCTGCTTCCTTGCTTTTACCCTTTCAGGCTGCAATGGGCCACAGCTGAAGCAAACGGGAAGGAGGCTCTGGCAGTGCAGGTATTGTAGGAGCAGTGGGATAGGGCTGAAGGTTTGATCAGGTGTTTTCCTGCTCTTGGCTTGCACTTGAACTTGCTTGACTATTTCAAAAGTTTCATTAAGCCTTGTATGATAAACTGTGTAAATGGTCACCGTATGGAGATAATGGTATATGAGATGGCAGAAGCTATGTCAAGTCAGAGGAGATGTACTTACTGGTTCAGTGGCGTTTGCTATTGAAGGTCCATCAGAATCGTGCTCTGGAGTCTGCCTGAGCTTCAGTTTACTGGTGAGTCTGAATATTCTTACCTAGAGCTAGGTTGCCTTGAATGTTTAGGAGCCTTTTTGGGGGAGCAGTGGTTGCCCTGTAAAGTAGAGGAGGCTGAATACAGTGATGCATGGTCAACTTTATCCAGTTTGAACAGAGGAAGCCAGTGACTGTTTGGGTTTCCAAGGTCTGCTGTGTGTGATGGAAAAACATCTCAAATTGTATGTGTTCATTCAAATTCAGACTGTCCTGTAGATTAAGCCATATGGAATGAGCTTTGGTAGGTTTAAGATTAGAAGATGAATGAATATGTTGCTAATCTACTCATCTGATATTTTTAGTTATCACTTTCTTCAAAATAATCTGAGGATATATGAAATGTCTTGAAAAATTTCATGTTTTGGTAGAAATGGTTTTTGCTGACAAAGGAAAGAGCAAGCTTATTAATATAGTGTGTTCATACAATAGGATGAAGGATTAGTGATACAGTAATGCCTTAGTGAACAATTATTGCTAGAAACCATCCAGAAGGCAAAAAAATATAACAATTGTCTTATTTTAGTAAGATTGTTATTTCCAGTTTCATTTAAGTGAAAAGTTGTTCATAGTTTCTGTTTTTTTATAGAAGATCTTTAGAAATGATCCTGTGTTCCCCATAAGCTCTGGGAGGCTGGGAGGTCCTACAATGGTACGATCCTAGGAATGATGAGGCTTGGGGTCCATCAGCACAGCTCTTGAATCATAACTAATTAAATTTATTTTGATTAGAAATGAAATGGGCAATAAGTTAGGAATCCGTTGTGAAGTTAGGAGCCTCAATTCTTTATTACATCTGAACTTGCAAACCTGGTATTGCTTTTTGTTCCTGGATTAACTTCATGTTTGAACATGAAAGAATCTTGCTTTGATACCTGAAAGAAGTTGGTTTTGACCCATGGAATGTGTGCATGAAACTTTGCTTCCTATAGATTGGTGCCCTCTGTCCTCTGTAATACCCCAATGGGGCAAAGGTCTGTCCCACTATTCTAGATACTAGGTTTACATGTATGCTGATCTGCCAGCCAGTTGCTAAAAGTATTCACAGCAGCTGTTTTGATCATTTTTCTTCCAATTGCAACACTAATTTTGGTCTCCTTCCTCAACCAGCTGCCAGTTCTTACTACAACTGAGAATACAGTCATCTTTGAGACTTAAGCACCTGGAAATAGGCCATGTGGTTAAATCAAAACAAAACCTGGTGCAGAAAGAATCACAGACAAATGATCATAAAGTATAATAAAACCATGTTATTTTCTTAGGAAACCTGCTAAAATTGACTAATTTGCATATGAACCAGAAAAGACAGTGAATTGGACCTCAGCAGTTTTCTGGCTCCTGTGCACTATGTTAGAAACTTAAATTCCCTTTGGAAGTCCTGCTTCCATAAGGAAATTTTTAGATGGCTAAGAGCTGGCATCACAGCTCTGGGGCATCATTTCTGGAGACAGGTTCACACTGAGGGTCTGCAAGAGCTGAGCAGGGCACACAAGATGCACAGCATGCAGTGTGGCTTCTTGGCTCTTGAGTCTTCTGGCTGACCTCCAGTGCTGGAGTGGATCATCACAGACACGGCATCCGAGGTGGGAGTGCTGTAAAAACAATTTAGTCATTCTTCTTGTATATCATGTACTGCAATAGATACAGACTCCTGAGTAAATGGTATAGGCTGCATAGCTATAAATTAAAGACACACACACTAACAGCTTTAAAAAGAAAAAAAAAAAACCACATACATTGTTCTCATGTACTTTTTAGTTACTTTATAGGACTCCCTCTGTTCATGAGTGTTTGTTATGTTACTGTTGGAAGAATAAACCTTCTCAAAGTAGATCATCATAAGGATGGAATGTGTCCAGTGACCACTTAAGTAGGAGAAAATCTCTGCTGCCGGAACCAGTTTATTGCAGCTGTGATCAAGAAGCCTCTTGTGTGCAGTTATTTGTTTGCTCTCTAGTACTGTATTTAATATTGAGACACTCTTCTAATCTCTTTAATGCTACCCATTATTTTTCCAAACTGAAAGTAGATAAATAGAGAAGAAAAGCTCAGAGAGAGCCCTTGTTTTTCTCAGCACAGATAGGACAGCCTTATACGTTACCAGATATCCAACAGAAATTGGTGACCTCAGTATGGACCTATTATTGGCAATCAGTTGTAGTTCCTGCTGCAAGGATGAATTTATATTGCTTGTGTTACCTGTATAATACATGCTCTTTGATAGGCATTGCTCTGTAGTTTTACTGTGAATAGAAGGATGTGCTTCAAGCACGTAACCAAAAATAAGGATGTCCAGGCACCTTCCCCTGGCAGTATCATGAATTTCAGCAAACATGCCCGAGCACTTTGTGCCTGTGTTTTCCCTTTTACCTCTGTACAGCATTGCTCAGAAGGGAAAAACACGAGAAAGTTCATCTGATTGTTAGCAGATACAGACAATTGAGCAACAGTTAGCAGACAGACTGCAGTCATTATTGTGTGGAGGCCCAGAGGTGCTTCCTCCTATCCTGGGCTGTACGCCTGACACCATGTGGTGCCACCTCTGCCTCGACTCCGCAGCTCAGGGGAGAGGCCATCTGTGCAGCCTGTTCCCTCCTGCGGGGGTGGGGGCCTGCGGGACAAGTCAGACAGGAAGGTACGTCACTGTATCGGTGCTTTCTAAGGGAAAATAAACCTTCTGCCCTGTTTCAGACAAATGTCTGGAGAACAAGAAGTGATCCCTTGTCAGGGAAGGGTGTGTGTGGGAAGGAGCATTGAGTACCTCTGAGCTTCTAGGTGC